>PVKM010052252.1:0-10286 GCA_004027735.1 Carollia perspicillata
CCATTTTATGGATGAGGAGAGGAAGCTGAAACGAGTCACCAGGAGGCCTCCCGAGGGTTCGGGCCTGGCCTGCTCGGCACTGCTCTGCCCACTTACCCCACACGGCCCCGATCCTTGCCAGTGGGTGTGGTTTGGTGGGAGGGGCAGGCATTCTCTGTGAATCACTCACCTGCTCTGAGTCTGAGGGGGTCCACCAAGCCCTGGGGCATGTCAGCTCCTTGCAAGGGCTGGTTTTCACCCTGGAGACTGTGAGCAAGGAGAGCAGAGCCCGGCCACTCCCCGTCCCCCATCCCCGAGCCCTCTGCCTGCTCCCAGCAGGGGTCTGTGTGAGGGATGCCCAGGGAAGGGGCTCTCCAGGGGGTGACGGGTCAGTAGCAGGACTAGGAGGTCCCAAATGCAATTTATGACCCTCCTTGGAAAACCCCACGAAGACAGCAGCTCACAGGGCTCCTGTCCTTCAGGAAGGGCCCGGTGACTGAGGTCATTGGCCGTCACAAGGCTTCAGGATTAGGTGTAGCTGGCTTCCGATGCTGGCCAGCTCACCACTGGCTCGGTGAACGGTTTTAGACAGGACGGATGTGCACTGGCCAAGGGAACACCCTGGAAAACCGATGGGTCCACAGAGGGAGAAGGACAGGCCGCCTGGGGGCAGCCATAGGACTGCAGTCTGCAATGAGTGCAGAGCAGGGAACAGCACCCAGTGTCTCCGCTGAAAGGCACTCCTCACCTGGGTGTTTCTGGGACCGCCAGTTTTTCACCCACCTGTTCAGGTACAGAGGTTTTAGGCAAGCCTAGCGACCCGATCAGCCAAAAGAGCTTTCAAATTTAGAAGTCACTGACTACAAAATGTGGTCAGAGAAAGCCTCTAATTCCACGTCCCCAGAGGAGTCCATCCCGTCCCTGTCACTCAGAGGCCGCTGTCCAGGTGCTGGTGGGGCCCTGCCGCCTCCCACGAGCGGATGGTGCCAATCAGAGCCGCCTCTCCTGACTTCTTCCCGTGGGCCCCCAAACCATCTGTGAGGTCATTTACAACAGGGAAGCAATCATCGCTCCTTTATTGACTCACCAACTGTTTGTGTAGTAATAGGTGCTGGGGATGCAGTAGAGAATGAGGTAGATACAATCCCGTCTTCTGGAGGTTTCTGGAAACTCAGGTCCCAACCCTAGTTCTTTCTCCTACTCACCGTGTGACCCCAGACATGTGACAGCCTCTCAGAGCCTCATTTTTCCTCGTCTGTGGAGTGAAGGAGACTAGTACCCGCTTCTGACAGATAAACTGACAGGGGATGAGAGGGGCCGGAGCTAGAACTAAACCGCTTTGCACGTTCCTCGTTTAGGAGATTTTATTTTGGAAACACAACTGTCTTACATACACATAAAAGGGTAAGCTTCAGAAACCGGGAGCGAATGAGACAGGCGAACATGCCTGTGCACCCAGTGGTGAAGGGAATCCCAGTCAGAGAAAGCATCTCAAGTGACGTTTCAAATCAGGGATTTGGCTGTACATTTTCGTGTTAAATTTGACTTCAGGAATCATGCTTTTGGTGAGGTGCTGGCCCCATCACTTGGGTGCAGAGAGTAGAGCCACGTCGGTGAGGATTCACACTGGCATCATTGAGGATGAGGAGGTTTTGTACGGGAGAAAGGATATGCAGACAAAATCTATGGCGTTGCATAAACACCTTGCAGTCCTACATTTGAAACCAAAGCAGTATAAATTCATTATATATTTTATCTAGAACATTTCTAAAAGAAAAAAAAAAACCACCTTCCCTATTTCTGCCCGCTGAAAAGCACTAAAGATGTTGAACAACTCAGTAGCAATGAGCACCCTTAGTGTCCAGATTATGGTCTTTGAGTAGCATTTTACCCTCAAAGAAACCGGGAGAAACGGTTCATTCTTGGAGAAATGGTTCGTTCCGGGTCTAGGGAAGGAAGTGTACAAGACGAGCCTGGACTGTCCTGCAAAGGAATGGCAAAGACTCCTAGGATTGTGTCCGAAGGAGTCACAAGCGAACCTGAAAACTGGTAAATAAAGGGAAGGAATCGACTATCGTCTTGCCATTAACGTGAATGTTACATCAGGCAACCAGTTAATGGACGAAGGGAAATGTCCCTTTAAGGAAGTTATCCAGCCGGTAGGTGAAGAAGGACTCGTGAATGAGAATGTCACTTTTCTGCAACTCTCATGAAGTCATGGATCTAGTCAATGAGCTTCAAAAGTTGCAAATATGGCCAAGAAAAAAAAGATAAAAGATAGCCAGACACTATGTATCTCCTGTTGAAATAGGCAACACCACGGATAAAGTAGTGCTGCCAATAACATAAAAGAAAAAGAAAGCCGATCACTCTGTAGACTGACTACCACCTTAGAGGCAATATGGAGGGTGGAGGGGACGGGCTGAAGGACGTCCTGGGGGCGCACGCGGCAAAGTGCAGATGAGGGAGAGATTCTGCAGGACAAGTGATCTGGTTTCTTTGCCAAAACATCGCAAAGGAAACAAAAGAACGGAACAGAAGCCGTACACTTAGAGACCAGAGAGATATGTCCATTGGTTGCAATATATGGACTTTAGTGGATTTTACTTTAAACTACAAAAAAAAAAATGTATCAGGCAATTTGGTAGATGTAAACCTTGACTGGATGGTATTTAGTAAATTATTATTATTAATTTTTAGGTGTGATAATGACGTTTGGTCATTTAAAAAACCTTGTCGATGTACAGCTGAAAGAACAGATGAGTTGGAAGGTGGGCTGAGGTTGCATTCAAATTTGTGTAGGTGCCAGGCTAGACAGGGCAATTGGTAAGAATCGGGGCCCTCAGAGGGTCTGTGCACCCAGAAATCCACGGCCAAATAGCTATGGTCCGGAGCGGACAAACAAGGCTCTCAGAGACTTTGTGAGCCGGAACCGGGCAGATCAGTAAGAGGGGCGTCCAGGGACGCCTGTGTGGAGCAAGAGGAGGGAGGGCGGAGCTCTGCCCGACGGCTGGGAGCTGCAGGCCTAGGCTCGGGTCTCCCTCATCACTCAGCCTGCCAGTCTAAAGCTCAGATGTGATTTGGACACAGGTTAAGGTCTCTGCCGACAGTCCAAGTCTTATCATTCTAGAAGCAGGCGTCGGTCGCTGGGTTCAGAAGACAATCATATTGAGGAATGAATGAGTTTCAGAGAAATAATTATGTTTAACCACATCTGCAACGGAGAAAGCAAAGTAAAGGTTAGGTATTAATTAAGAATGTTTGTCATAATGGGCGTTCCAAGGGTTGTGTCCACTTCTCAGGCCCAGGCCCAGTTGCCAGGTACCCCCAACTTTCTTCCCAGAGACCCCAGTACTTGCTTGACTTTCTACTTTCAAGCCTGTTCCACTCCCTCTGTTCCTTGGGTGTCTCTTCCAGGACTGGGTCGTCTTATCTCCAGCTGTCCCTTTCTGCCCTGGGGGACACAGAGGTCAGGGTTTCTGGAGACAGAAGAGCTAAGAAGAGCGTGGGCTTTGGTGACAGACCCAGCTCCTGGCTCTGGCTCTGGTGTGTGGTCACACACACCAGCTGTGTGACCCTGGGCCCCACTGAATTTCTCGCCACATCTAAAAACGGGGATAATAATTGGATCTACTTTCTAAAGCTCCCAACAGAACTTTCTGCAGTGACAGAAGTGGTCTGTATCTTTGTTGCAGAACGCATAGCCGCTGGACCCATGAGGCCGCAGAGCAGCGGACGCGGGGCGAGTCCTGGCTGAGATGCCCGGCAAGCGGAAAACGCACATGCTTGTGTGAAAAAGAACGTCAAACACCTTGTCAATATTTTTAATATTGATTATACATACATTAAAGCAATATTTTGCATTATTGGGTGAAATAAAACCTTATTAAAAGTAATTTCATCCATTTTTACCTTTTAGAAATTATGTATGTGGCTCACATTATATTTTATTGGACAGTGCTTGATAGAGTCTTAAGGAGATTAAATAATGAGTGTAAAGTCCTCAGTCCAGCACCCCACACTTGCAACCCCCCCCCATAAATGATAGCTGTTACTTTTGTAAATATTGTCCTGAGTAGGCGCAGGTCAGAGCTCAGGTGTTAGCAGGCTGGGGGCTGGCTTCCTGCTACGTGGGCGGGGGAAGGGGACTCCCAGGCATTAAGTTCCAGCCACGTGATGCTGACAAGGACAGGCTTTACTCAGACGGGGCCGCTGAATCCTCCCAGTGGCCCATGGAGGAGATACTATCTTCTGCATTGGACAAATGGGGGAAATGAGGCTCAGAAAGGCAGTATCACTTGCCCAGCTGGTTTTGCGGCAGGGCAGGAGTTCTTGACCCTGGGGGAAGGGGCTCTGTTTGCCCTGGAGGAGGGGTCCAGGCCCTAGACACACCCACCTCCTCCCCGGCTCCACCCCCTCTCAAGCCCAGGGCCCCCAGCCCACGTCCCCTCTCCTCCCCTCCTTTCCTCCCCAGACTTCCAAAGGAATGAATTTATTTCTCCAAATATAAATGGACTCTTTCCCACAAAGACACCACATAGGTCCTTTCGAATGTTATTTGTTAACTTCATCAAACAAAGGACAATTCTCTGGCGCTAATGTCCATCTCCACAGCTCATTGGGTTTTTTAAAATAGTGGAAGCACAGCCCTCCTCTCCCAGCCGCAGCGAGGAGGGCAGCCCGTGCTCCAGCCGGGGAGGAGAGCCCTTGGCTCCTCTGCTTCTCACCCCAGAAAGAGCCATAAAACACGCTCAGCCCCTGTGCACGCGCCCACGTGACAAAGACAATTTGATTTGTCCGCGCCTTCTAAAATATTCATTCCACTTTGATGGACTATCGTTTTATAAATATAGATTATCATTAACCGACACCAGTGGTGCACTGCCGGCCGACCCAGCGCCACGCCACCGGTTCGGGATGAAGACGTCCAATAAAAAAAAATCATTATCTCTGTCTGCGCACCCTGATCTGTATCGTTCGCCTCATTTGCAGTGCAGGGGTCAGTAACTCACGCTAACTGCCTCTGTTTGTGCATTTCACTGCTGGGCCATCCCTGCTGGGGAGACTGGCAGGACCCGGGGAAGGAAATGAGGTGATTGGGGGGAGGGGGCGTGAAGCAGGCCCAGAGGCTGTGGCGGGCTCCCGGCGAGAGGGCTGGGGCGATGTGTTTCCAGAGAGGCAACGGGGCGGAGTGGGCACGGACGTGATTTGGCAGCGTGTCAGACCCGGCTCCTCTACTGACCGGCTATAAGACGTTGGGCAAGAGAGTTGAGCTCTGAGTCTCAATTTTGCCATCAGTACGAGGGGAAACGCAACCGCACCTGTCTCCTGGGAGCCTGAGCCAAACGCATGACCCGGCACTTCAGTGCCCAGTGGCCGCACGTGCGGAGTTGGTGCTGACGACTGCTGCTCTCTGCATGGACTCTGAGCCCTTTAACAAACTGCTTACCTTCCCTAGCCCCGCGTTCTCCCATGTAGGACAGTCTCAGGAATGCCTACCTCCCACAGTTGCAAAGATGAGACGGGCCGACGCGCCCAGAGAGCTCAGCACACTGGATTGTGCACTCCAAGCACCCTTGAGGGCTGTTCTGTGTAGGATCCCTGGAAGCCGGACAGAGAGAGCAGGGAAGGACTTGCCCCAGAGAGGCACAGCCCCAGCAACCTAGCTGCTCGAGGGCGCGGAGTACATTGCGTGTAAGTCTGGAGCAAATGGTGGCTCCAGGTGTCACGTTGAGATGGATTCAGGGCTGTTCTACCAGGGTCTCTTATTCTGCCATGTCTCCCCCTCCCCTGAGAGCTCTGGGTCTTGGTGGGACCTCAAAAGGAGACGGGGGTGGGGCAGGTGAGTTTATGAGCACTGTGCTGACAGGGAATGCATTTCGAGGTGGGGTTAAAGATTTGCTTTTCTTTGGAAGCAAAACCTCGTCTGCAGCATTTCCTCTTACAATTAGCCATTTGCAAGAAATCTGCAACCAGGTACGGGGCAAAAAACAAGTGCACGGCCGTCCCCAGTAGAAGGTGGCCGGCGGGGCCGGAGCAATAGCAGGGCCCATGTACCCGTGAGAGCCCCGAGCAAACCTCCTCCACCCTGCACAGGAGTAGAAAGAAAAAGAGTGAAAGCTGCTCTTGACTTCAAGCTCCAGCCGGGGTCACCGCTGGGGGCAGGTATCCTAGAACCTTCCAGAAGATCCCGGCACTGAACTCCCTGTTGCTCACTGACACAGGCATGCTGTGCGCCAAGGCCTCATCTCAGCCCGGGGCCCTCAGCCCCAAAGTTTATGTAAGTGACAAAAACGCACCCAGAGACGAGGGGGAGTGTTACACCGCTGTCAAGTTTTAGACTTCGCCATCAAGCAAAAAAAATTACATCCCGTCCCGACGAGCGACTAATCAAGGCATGGCAAACGGTCCTGCAATAAATTACTCCGGCACGAAATAAACCACACAAACAGACCGATGATAATAAATGTAAATTATTTCTCTGAAGAAATTTTCTTGGTATATGAGTAATACGAACCATCAGGAAGGCGTCTTCCTTAACATTAATTACAGAAAATGACAAGTGAGCTGATGACTGGGAAGGCTCATTATCTGAGAACATATTCACAACTTTGCAATTTGCGCGAGATGTACTCCGGCTAAATTAATCTCCCTTCTTTGCATGAGCCTCTTCTAATTTTCATGTTATTAACAGGTTTGCAGTATCAGTCAGTGCTTGTCACTCTAATCAGGTTTCAGCATGTTCGCGAAAGCGGAGCGTCATTTATAAGGATAAGCCCTCATAATGGTGCTTGCTTTCATGTGGAGAATTCTACAAGGCTGCTTTTAATAAGGTACTTTAATCATCTCCTTTGCTCAACTTTTGGCCCCACTGTTCCTTTATGAAGAGTCATTAAAAGACTTTGAAGTTCATCAAGGAGGAAAAATTCACGACATTGTTCGGGTGAGGCTGGGGAAGGTGCTGAGAGGGAGCCCGGAAGGGGTCAGGAGTGAGCGGCTCCTCTTGGCCCGGAGCCTGGTCGAGGGGCAACCCGTGCCCACTGTCTCTACCACCCCACACTCTGTAGGGTTACTGCTCCGCCAAGAGCCCTCAGGTCCATCCCGCAGGGCGAGTTTCGGGGAGGATGCCGAGAGAGAGGCTCTGGGGCTTGGTTAGAGACAGGGCCAGCCGGGTCAGGACTCTGGACAGCTCCCGGCACACGCTCTCCCTCCGAGGAAGGCTGGGGGCTTTCTGGGGATTTTAGATCTATTCTGATGGTCTGCTTTGCTTTGGAAATTACTGACTCTTTGGGACCAGACTGATTTCTCTGAATCCAGAGAGTCATCCTCACTTTTTCGTGGGTTTTCGGTTCAGAAGGGAAGGCTAAGTTTTCTCTCCCAGCGGGAGTCTGCATAGGGTGCTTGCAACCTCAGAAGGCTTATTAACCAGATCCGTGTGTGCATGCTTGTGCAAGCTTGTGCAAGCTTGTGCAAGCTTGTGCATGCATGTGATCCCTCCTTTTGCTGCATGGCTCACAGGGGCAGAACAGGGCTTGTCATAGAATCAAGGCTCAGGCACACCCTGTTTCCTGCTGAATTTCCTCGGGAGAAGTTGAAAATGCCATTGCATATTTCCATGAACAGAGACACATGACCCTTAGTTTGCCTCTGGCAATCTTCAGTGGCCCCTGTGAAACTCTCTGAGCTCAGTGTTGTTGCACAGAATCCTTCTTGCTGGGAAGCTCATCTCTTTGGACAGGATGCAAGTCCAAGTCTTACCTTAGCCACTTACTCTTTCTGTGACCTTGGACAAGTCACACTTCTCTGGCATCATCCATATGACTTTTTAAGGTTTCCTCCAGCTTGGACCTTTGTGGTATTTCTGATATTTCTTGTAGCCCCGTTCTCCCAGATGAACGATAGGGATGGTGACCCTGTGTTCCAAGGTGGCAACATATTCAGGGTCCACAAGAAAGAATCTTCCTACTCCTGTAAGTGTGTTTCTCTCCTTGTCGGTGTGGGATGGTCTTGGAGTGGTAACAGTGTGGTAGCCTCAGCTCTGTCCTTGCTGGGCTAATGCCAGCAGAAGCTTTGTGCAGATCACGGTGGTCACTCTTCTCTGAGACCCTTGTCCCCAGAGCAATATTCATGCTACTTGGCCCTACCCTCTGGCCATAGCTGATTGCATCTCAGCTCAGCAAGTCAGAGCCTTCCCTCTGTGAACCCAGAACTGGACTAAGGGGAGTTCAGACAGCATTAGCGGATAACTGGATCTGCAGCATGGACACTCAAGAGCAGTGGGGCAGCCGTATGTTCCCATGTGACCTGGAGAGGCAGGGTGGCTGGCGTGCAGGGATGGAGAGGGAAGCAGCAAAGACAGGAGGCACAGGAAGCCCAGCTCCCAGCTCCAGGTCTTCCGGGAGCCCTTGGGTTCTAGGAGACATCCCTGGATCCTGAAACTATGCTTCCTTTTCCTACTTAAGCTCACTTGGGTGTGTTTCTGTTACTTCCAACCAAAAAGAACCAACCAGCACAGCTTCCTTGGATGCGGGAGGCACTGGCTGGAGCCAAACCTAACAACTAGCACTGAGCAGGGTGGAGCTAGGGACCCGATGGGCGAGGGCTCATGGCTGTCCAGGTCCTCAGGCCGGAAGCGGGGACACAGACCTCACTGGGTCTGAGAGGCTGAACCCTCAGTGTGCAAGGGCTTATCCTGGAGGACAAGGGACGCAGCAGATGGAGCTGGCCCCAGGGGACAGGGAGGAGGAAGAAGGACCCTTCGGTAGCTGATGGGTTTAGTTCATAACTAGAAAGTGAATCTTCAGAAACTCGATTCTTTTCACGCTCTTTGCAACCTGTCTTTATTTCTCAGTCATTATGTCTTCATGTCTCTTCAGAGAGGCCAGCCTGGCTTAGCTCTGTGGTGGGGGCTGGAGGGCCTCAAAGGAGGGACACTCCCAGGGACGGTGGTAATGGACCCAGACAGAGGACCCTGAGAACGTAGCTGGGGTGTCACAAAGAGTGACATAGCTGAGAACATAGCCCCTCCCAGCCAGGTGTGTCTTATTGATTCACCTCCTCTGTGCCTGGGAGGGCTCCGTGCTTTAATGACTCCCCTCCCCCAACTCACCCAATGGGACTCGAGGCCATTAGGGTTCATTCCAACAAGCAGAAGAATGAGGTGTCTGGGTTCAACTTAGTAAGTGATGATGGGTCACCTCCAAGGTCAGGCGGCAAAATTGCATCTGAGTGTAATAAATCCATTCACACTCTTTCCAGAGGTGGAAGGACCACGGTGGAGGGAAGACCACTGGCAGCACAGCGTGAGCCCATTTTGCAGACAGACAGTCCCTGGCTGGGCCAGGGCGGTGTGAGATCGGAGGCTGCAGAGGGCAGCAGGCTGGGCCCCGCCCTTCAGACCCGATTAGCACTCAGAGAGGCCCCGAACACTGAAAAGGGTGGAGGGAGGGGGCACGTAAGATCCAAAACAAAACCAATGCTCAACTCTAAGTCTAGTGTAAGAGGTCCAACCGAACTCTGATTTTCCCCATGGTGGCTTCTTTATTTAAATTTATTAAAAATGTTTTCATACTTCTTTCTATTTTAAAGTAGCTCTGCTTTGGGGGACCTCTAAGCTGGAGCTTCCCCTGCCCATGCAGTGACTCAGGGCTTCTTACCCTCACCAGCTACGTGGAGCAGGGGTCCCGGGTGGGTCTGGGGGTGGGCAGGCCAGAGAGTGCCCAGCATGTGTGTGTCTGTGTCCACATGTGCTCATGGACTTGTGCATTTGTGTGTGCAGGAAACCAGCTGGGGCGGCCAGAGCCGGTGGAGACATGATGGGCTCCCCCTGAGTGGGACTCTCCCTGTCCCTCTGACCCTTCTGAGCGCTTGGGGAGGGCCCCGAGAGGGCAGGCGGTGGAGCACAGCCAGACAGCGGCAGTGGGGCAGCCTAGGTGGATACTCAAGTGCATGACGGACCCAACAGACAAGCTGGCAGTGGCCCTGAAGGTGAGGCTTTCTCCAGACCCCCTCCTGGGGACCCCTGCGCAGTTTAGGCCAGGGCTCGGAGAGGCAGGTCCTCAGGGAAGGGGTCTGAGGGGGTGAGCGGGAGTGGCTTTCTGTTCTCCTCCCCGACACCCAGGATCCTTCCTTCACCTCTCCGGTCCCCGCTCAGCAGGTCATGCGCTGTGAAAACTGTAGTCCTAGAGCCCCAGACCAAAGTGATGGAGGAGCCACCAGGCCAGACTGGGTGGCGCTGATCCCTGCAGAGTGGTCCCCTGGGGAGGAAGCTGGTGTTCTGATGGTGCTGCCCGCACCCAGAGCTCCTT
>PVKM010052253.1:0-10278 GCA_004027735.1 Carollia perspicillata
TGCTGTTGCCATAGTTCATTGGGTTCCACCTTTTCCTTACCCCTTCCAAGTCTAGCTGGATTCCAAACTTAAGTTTATGATTATGAAATAAAAACTAAACAGAAAAAGAAAAGAGATAATCCAATTTATCACAATATGAACAATGGTCATTTCAGGGTATTGAAAACATCTGTATTTGTTTTATTAATATCTGTATTTTGTTTTTTACTTCCTTGAAACTAAAGAACCTGTGACAAGGGAATTTAGAGTTACAAGGAACAAAAGTTACAAGATATAGCGAAAAGTTCTGGAGGAATTCAGTTCAACCTAGAAATAAGAAAGATGCCTCTTCTCTGGGACAGAAAGGCAGAAGAAGTGATGGCTAAAGGAAAATAGAAAAAATTTAGGGAAGGAATAGGAAGTTGAAGGAGATTGCAGGAGGCACTGAACTTCTCAGTAAAGCAGGAGGCCAGATCATCTTTTGAGTTCAAGCAGAAGAGAAGGCAAACCAAAAAATATGAAAAAAGTTTTTAAACAACCAATGTGGGGAACTTGTTAGTGAATCTCCAAGAAGAGATTAGTAAAACAACTACAGCCCTGACTAGTGTGGCTCAGTGGGTTGGGCGTGCAAGAGGCAACTAATCGATGTTCTCTCACACATCGATGTTTCTTTCCCTCTCTTTCTCCCTTCTTTTCCCTTTCTCTATAAACAAACAAACAAACAAATAAATAAATAAAATCTTAAAATAAACAAACTCCCAAAAATAGTAAGTACAGAGCAAGCATACTTACTATTTTTGGTAGCATAGATTTTCAGTGAACTGACTCAGAATGGTTTCATGTCTTGATCTAGCAAAACTTGATAGCATAGGAAAAAACGGGAGAAAGTCATTAGTAGTGATGATCACAATTTAGGGAATGCTATGGTAGGCACTTGTGGAAATATAAGGTGGTAAGGTATACCAGAATGATAATTAAAGCATCCTTTAAAGCTCTTGACTTGAGAGTCAGAGGGAACTGAGGGAAAAGGGACCTGGAATGAGCTTTGACTCTCTTGGATTAGGGGTTGCAAGGGCAAGGCACAATTGCCAACTAATCCGTCCTCAGACCATTGGCAGACATTACTAATTGATTGCAGCACCCTTTCTTACTTTAGACTTGAGCTCAGAACCCTCCTGCTTTCAGTACTCCAGGGATCCAGTCCCAATTGCTTAGAATGGACACACCATGTGAAGCCTACTAGATGTACCTGCACCAGACAGTGAGCCCCCACAAGGCAGTGATCATGTCTTTTTAATCTCCAAGTGCTGTGCCTGGCACGTAGAAAGCTCCCACTCAATAAATAATTATGGATAGAAGGAAGAGAAGGAGGAAGGAGAAAAGGAGGGAGAGAATGAAAATAGAGAATAGGGTCAGGAGAGATGAAAGAAAAGGGAAAGCAAGAGAAGGTCGGACTAGGGTCAGAATGGGGAGCTCAAAGCTGTTAATCTTTGAGGTGAAACTGTTCCAGGTAGTAAAAAAACAAAATACAGGATTGCCTCTTGCAAAGAATGAAAAAGATACAAAATAGTCGTTAAACCCTAACTCTAAATTTTCTTTGGTAAAGTGAAAGGGACCAAAGTTTTGCCAACCTGAAACGGTGTCTTTTGGGGATACTGATTGTAAGCTGGTTATTAAGAAATAAAAGACTTATAAAGAACCTTTGACCCTCAATCTTTCCTGCTTAAGAGATTTGAATGAAAAGGCCTGTTCCAGAAAGGGAATCTTAACATATGAGGTCTGTCTGGAAGAAGTCCAACCGTTGTTAATATAATGAGGACGGTTTCCCCGACATCGATGTAGCCTGGCAGCCAAGGAGAGTGGACTGGAATGCACATGTGTGAACAATGACCACTTCACTACACTAGTCAGTAAGGGCGGTAAATGCCATTGAGTGAGCACGTGTACTGTGCGGCCATCACATTCAAAATGACCGTGCAAGTAGAGCAACGCATCTGCATCGAACTTGCGTTAAGCTTACATATTCCTTTGTGGAAACTATTCAGATGATTCAGAAGGCTGCAGCTGTGGGCAGCTGGTGACTGAATGGCGGCTTCATCACATCAACACGTCAGCTCATGCATCATGTCTTGTGCAGTCTTTTGGTGGAACATCAAATTGCCCAGGTGACTCAGTCCCCCTACAGCCCAGATTTGGTGCCCTGTGACTTCTGGCTTTCCCCAAAACTAAAATCGCCTTTGAAAGGAAAGAGATTTCAAACCTGATGAGATTTGGGAGAATATGACAGGGTGATTGGGAGAACTGCATGAGGTCTCAGGGTGCCTACCTTGAAAAGAACAGAGGCGACCTTTTCCTGTGTACAATACGTTTCTTGTGTATTGTATTGTCTTCAATGAGTGTCTACTTTTTTACAGTACATGGCTGGATACTTTGTGGAAGACCTGTATTCACCTCAGCATTAGATAGGAAGTCTTTAGACAGGGATCTGATGGCTAGATGCTGCCTTGTTCCCAGTGTTTCTGGGTTGTATACCAAGAATTTCTGTGCCACAAGTGAATTACCTGTAACCACAGAACCAGCTCACAATGGTCCTATGTTGTTCAGTGAGATACTGAGTCACTCTCCAGAGACAGCAGACCAAAGCCTCAAGTCTTGCAGCTGAAGCATGCACAGAGAAGAGAACTTTGACCTCCAGCTGCACCTGGAACCTAAGGACCTGAACATAGCCAGAACTTTAACACCAAAACACTTTAAGAAGTGAAGGGTTTGTTGTCCAGAAAGATCTGGTACTGATGCCCCCTCACCATAAATGGCCATGCTCCAAGGTCTCCCAATGAAAACTCTCCCTACCGATGCTTCCACATGCCTGTCCCCCATAAATCCCTAAAAACCCACCCTAAACCCTGCATCAAATCCACTCAAACCCTGCACTTGAGTTTCTCTAGCACAACCTGCCCATTCTCCACTGTGCAGTACCACACAATGAATGCCACTTCCTTTCCCTGCACCCTGGTATCCACAGAATCGGCTATCTGCAGTGACAGGTAGACAAATTCTTTGCCCAGTTCCATACCTGTAAATTGCCTATTTCCTTTGAAATCTCAGACCCCTTCATCCTTTCTTCTTTGTCCACAATGGCATATAACCCTCGATGGCCCAATGCATTTGGAGTCTCGTATCTTATGATCCTCCCAACATGTACATCTGTAATAAACTTTGTACATTTGCTCCTGTTAATCTGCCTCTGTTAAATTGATTATTGACCCAGCTAGAAGAACTTAGGAAGTAGGAGGGAAATTATTTTTAGCACCGACAGAAGTCTTCCCATCCCTTTCCTGCAGAGTTTTCCTTCTACGAGAGCTTATGGAAAGTGATATGTTATAGTTGAACTTGAACTTCAGGCAGAGTAGTCTTAAACAAACTTTTGCCATCTAAACATTTAAAACTCAAAACATCATAATGTTTTGTTGACATAATATAGATTTTTATGAGCAAAAATGTCTTCCATCACACCATTGCTAGAACTATGGAATTGTTAGTTGACAAAGTATGGAAATTTCGTATTGATGTTTCCATAAGAAGCCTGAACAACTTTCCCTAAGTTCTGGTACAATTTGGAATACAGGGAAAATATTTCTCATTTTTCTGATCCTTAATTTAAAGAGAAGATTGAGGATACCTAGTTAGTTGCCTGAATTTCTCAACCACTCAAAATTCTATAATAATTATGGCTGCAAATGTTTTTAGTAATGGCTTCTTAACATTTACCTGGAAAGAAAATCAATTAACTGCTTTTTTTCTCCACGTCATGACTTCAGTAAGTCTAATGTGGTTGTTCTCTAACTGGTCTTTCATAGAAAGATTGGATGGGTTTTGTTTGTTTGTTTGTTTATTGTCCAAACTGCCTATAGTGAATGGTCGTGGAGCAAAACTTGCCAACTGACAAGCCACCTCACTGGTGGAAGAACGCAGCTTGTTTATAGATGTCAACTCAACAACACTTGAGTGTGGAGGAAAATCTTTAAGAAATATGTGTGAAGTATTTAAAATAAAGTTACTTTTGCCCTGGCCAGGTATCTCAGTTGGTTAGAGCACCATCCTGATACGCCAAGGTTTTAGATGGACCCCTGATCGGGGCATGTGCAAGAATCAATGAATGAATGCACAAATAAATGAAACAACAATTAACGTTTCCTCCTCTCTCACTCTCTTAAAATCAACAAAATAAAATAGAATAACATAAAGGCACCTCAATGGTATGTACAAATAATCAAATATTATTCAGGCTTTAAAAAGGGAAATTCTGTAACAATATGAATAAAACTTGAAGACAGTATGCTAAGTAAAATAAACCAGACACAAAATGCCACATATTCTGTGACTCTACATACACGAGAGACCTAGAGTAATCAAATGTATAGCGACAGAAAGTAGAATAGTAAGGGAAAAAAGAACGGGACTTCTTGTTTAATAAACCCAGTTTCAGTTTGGGAGGATGAAAAAGTTTTGAAAATGAATGGTGGTGATTCATAGCAATATGAAGGTATTAATGCCACTGAACTAACATCCAAAAATGGTTAAAATAAGGCTCTGGCTGGGTGGATCAGCTGGTTGGAGAACCATCCCGAACACCAAAAACATTGCAGGTTCAATTCCTGTTCAGGGCACACATCTAGGTTGCAGCTTTGATCCCCGGTTGGGGCTCATACAGGAGGCAACCAGTCGATGTTCGTCTCCCACATGGATGTTTTCCCTCTTTCTCTCTCCCTTCCTCTCTCTCTAAAATCGATAAACATATCCTCAGGTGAGGATTTTTAAAATGAATTAAAATAGTAAGTTTTATGTTTATATGTTTTACCATAATATAAATAAAGTAAAATAATATAATATAAAGGTATCTTCAAAAGCAAAGGAAACCGTGGCTGATTTTGACTCATTATTAATATACAGTAACTAGAAAACTTTTTTCTTCACAAAAAATATTGTTGCAATAAAATGGTCAGTAACATGTTGGCCTAATATTATTCATTTTTCTGAAAATGCCATTCAAGTGTGAGATAGAAAAAAAATGATAATATATACCCCACATCTTCAACAAAGTTCCCCTCTGTGGCTCCAGGAGCTTTGCGACGATTAGACTGGCATTAGATTGGAGCTATGTTATCTTTGGGTTGAGAAGACATTTTTGTTTCAATAACTTAAAATGTTCATTTCGGTCATTAAGAAAAATCAAAAGTGGAAACACTGAAAAGGGGTACTTTTTAACGTGGAGGTTGTTACACCATGTCAGGACAACACAGTTAGGCGAGAGCAGGAAAGTAAATCATATTAACGTGTTTGTGTTCCCAAACTGTTTTCTCGGCCTGAAATTATTCAACACATAAAAAGATTCCCAATAATGTCAATGACTATGTAGGAAACTGATAACCGCTCAACCTCCCACTCCGCTTACCACCCCCGCAAAAAATGAAATAAAATCTAAGCCACTAACTGCACAGTGCTCTCAGCTGCTTTGTTACCCTGAGAAATGCAGAGGGTCGGCGGAAATTATTCTGTAATGAGCAATCCATCTGGCTGTACCTAAAAATGGAATAAAAATGCCACCCTTGACTTTTCCATGGTAGTAAATTAAAGCCTAATGTATAGTTCTAATTGCTAACATTTTCTCTCTAATTATGGTTCAGTTTGGCGAGGATTTCCGACAATCCCCTTGTTCCCCTAAAGCAAACACCAGAGAATGTTCTAACCCCACTGGTGGCATTTATTAATAACCCCCTTGACAGATGAAAAAAATCATTATTCTATATTAGACAGGAGAAGATTTGCCCAGCAAAAGCTAATTGATTTAAAAAAAAAAAAACATTTAGACAGTGCGGAGGAATTAATTTTAGAGAGGGGAAAATACAATAGTGTCAAAAACAAAACAAAACAGCCTCATACATAGTATGATGCTGCCTGAATATTATTTGTAGTGCCAGCTAGGGAAAAACAAACCCTGACAAATATATGAAAAACATCCGTGTGCCCTTATACACTGAGAGGAGGAGAGGAGAGGAGCTCTCTGGTGAAGGATTCTTATTTTGTGCCTTCATGAAAGAGATAAGATATGAAAAGGTGGTTTCTATAGATGGCAAATACAAACACATACAAAAAAAAACTGTCAGAATGTTTCCACATTCTTTATTTAATCCCTTTCATTCTTATTTTTAAAAAGGCATTATTCCTTTTAAACCAATGTACAAAACACACTAATACAAATCAGTATTTATCTATAGGTCTAGTTCTCATCAAACAGTGTACAGCTTTCTGAGCAACAGTTAATAGTTTAGAAATGGTGAACAAAAATAAGATTTCTGATATACTGAGAGGAGGCATGGTAAAAAGAATGCACTGAAAAAATTATTTTTGAAAGCCGCTCTTCAAAGTATGCAAGAAGAAAATAGAAATGCAGCTTTACGACGTGTGGGGGTCCCTAGTGCAAGCAGTGGGCCCTGATGGCGTGGCCCACGAAGAACAGAAACCCAATGTTGAAATCAGCTAAAATCCAGACTGCCCTCTAGTATCATCACACACTGACATTCTGAACAATGTTCGAAATGAAATACTCCTCTCTGCAAAAAATGCTGTTTGTGTAAGTTCTAAGCAATTTCCGTGGTTACTGTTAAGTTTTTATGCTGTCAGTGTCCACTTCAAGCTGTCACATTTTTAGCACTTAGGCTTTGTAGGCATTGTTTTCTGCACTCAAGTTCATTCAGAAAATGAAGAGGTGCACTGTCCTGAACCCACATAAGCTCAGCTATGCACACTCATTACTGCAACAGAGATGTAGGTGTAATATTTCCCCTTTTGTCAACAAATGCATTAATGTATTTTAAAACTATTAATACATTTTTTCATTTTTGTACTGTAAGCTCTATCTTATTTACAATTATTTTTTTTATTTTATTTGTACAAGTAAAATACAAAGTACAATAAAAAATGTTTAGTGCATGTATTTCTTTTCTGGACACTATTATTATTAGTTCAATTTCGTGATTTTTACAAAAGAATGATTTGCTGTATAACACAAGGGACGGGTTAAAAAATGATCTGCTCCAGTTACCAAATACACGAGGCACTCAACTGAAGCAAAGAAAATATATCATCTGAATAAGTGGAAAATCAGGCCTTCTGCTTGAACAAGTGATCTGGTCAAAGGTTTTCTAGTAGATCTTTGTTGTATACATACGCAGAAAATGCTCATTAGTAGAAGCACTAGGTGATACCATTATAGGCAATGGAACATTAAGGACATTAAAATGGGGGCTTATGGTAAATGCCACTTAATTCACACTCCTATCTCTAAGAATATAAAAGTTGTCTACAGTTTACTATGTTCAATTCAATGAAATTTCCATGTTTCTGAAATATAATTTCATAGAGTAGTTTTATGAAGAAAAAAAAAAGAGTCGTCACATTCCCATCATCCCCACTGAGATTTATGGGGTTCAATGAACTGAATTCATATTTGAGGACTTTTATGGTACAAAAGGCTTGGTAAAAGGCTCAGTCCCTGCAAATCTGCTGACCGGATTTGTTCTTTGTTACTGCATTTTTCGCTATTCCATGCCATGGCAAAAATTCCTGAACATGAAATTACAGACTATGATGATGGAAAGATACCAGTGCTCTGCCATTTGGATCTTTTTGAATTTACTTTTCAGCTTTGGCTAAAAACCAGGGACCGTGGATCAAGGATGGACTGTGGACCTTGGTCGGGTTTTCACAAGAAGGGCCTCTATTTTCTATTCCAATAGAGACAGGTTCATTTGGGCAACAATGGAGTGGCATAAAGCTCAATATTCATGCTGAAGCTCCATTAGCTACACAAATCTGACATCCTGTCAACACATTGACCCAAATTTGTATTTGCAAAGATTTGCCCTAGCAACCTTGGCAGCTATCTACAGGGATCTCCTGTGGAAGGAAGCCCAGGTGACCCAAATTTGTATATGCAAAGGTTTGCCCCAGCAACCTTGGCAGCTCTGTGCCCGGGATCTCCTGTGGAAGGAAGCCTGCTGGTGGGGGCAGGAGATGCTTCCTCAAAACCCACACATTATCAAATTTCTCACTCAAAAAGACATTCGCTCCATTGCATCAAGAAGTGAACATGGAAATACATTGCAACCCACAAATTCTCATGAATTGTACTACATGGTTATTACTGCAACTTTTGCTGGCTGTGAAGAAAACAAGAGCCTAAATTAAAATAGTCATTTAGCAAATAATAACTGAGTAACTACTATATCAGACCCCGAACTAAGCACGGTGGCTCTAGGAAAAAGCACAGAACCTGTGTTCCTGCAAATAAATATATACACTGAACTGGTGAGATTACACGCATGTATGCATATAACATGAAACTGCCATTAAGCGTCTAAGCAGATAAATTCCACAGGATTAGTATGGAAAGGAAGAGCTAGACATGTTCATAAAGAGAAATCTCTGCAGGAGGAGGTGAGCAGGTCCGCATGCGCTAAGAGGAGCCTTGGATCAATCTGAACGTTAAATCGGCCAGTGCACGGTATGAAAAGTAAACGTAACACTTTATGAAAAGTAAAATTTTGAGTGGACAACAGGAATACTTCTTTACTATTTTAAAGTACAATATCTTTCTACTCAATGATATTACCTGTATGTTAAATCATATTCAGTTCCCGGTCCCCTACGCTTTCCAAGTCATTTTCAGCTGGTCTTCAGACCTCTTCTTACAGAGCTAATTATTCTGCATTTTCCAGGACATAAAGTGACAATGTTCCTTTTCTGCCTTTCATGAGTGCAGAATGCCTCTTCATCCATCTCCCTGAAGAGAAGGTTGATATGTACCTTAATTTACTTCTAATTCAACTCTATCAGTATCCCTCCACTTGAAGCTTGTGAAGTCACGGCCAGAATCAGATTGTTGATTGCTTTATTCCCCCCCCACCCCATTGTCGTTGCCATAGACCCCCCTCCAGCACTTTGTTCCAAGGATCTCTCCATCTCATCCCCCACCACTCCTCAGTGACTCGTGAGCTTATTGATCTCTTGCTGCACCTTCCTTCTCTTTACATTCATGTGATGAGTCCTGTCAAAATCATGTTTATAATTTGTATTACCTTGTCAAGAAAATACAACTTGGAGTCATTTGCCATCACCATTGTAGAAACAAATATCTAGGAGAAGAAGGGGAAATAAGTACCTCTTTTCGATGTATGAAACAAATACATACCATAGAGCACTCCTGAGCAAACTGTCATTGATATATGAACAGGGATCCAAAAAAAACCAGAATTATCTCCTGGAGGGCAGGCCCCTTCCAGTACAGGCTTCCCCATTACATGAGTGTTCTAGGAAACCATCTGTATCAGTGTACCAGCTGGTGTTGTTATGTGAGGCTGCGTTCAGCTTTGGTGAATTTTTTTTTAAACTCTTTCAACGCGTTTGCCCATTTCGTGATGGGTGATTCACAAGTACATCTTTCCACACTGCATTTCGTGGTCAACAGTTTTAGACCAAAGAGAGCATGACCCCTATGCCCCACCCTCCCTATTCACCTGATCTCACCCAGAGTAACTATTTTTTGTTTCTCTGGATGAAAAACGTCCTCACAGGGAAGGAAGAAGTGAAACAAACAGACCAAAAAAATGTCAGAAACACTAAAAGTCATCAAAACCAATGAGTTCAAAAACTGTTTTTGCACAATGGAAAAAAATGTCTCGATGGGTGTATTGCATCAAGTGGAGAGTAGTTTGAAAGTGACTGAAGTTTAAACATGTGAGAATGAATACACAACTTTGTATAAATAAATTCCAGGGATTTTGGAGGGTTCTTCCTCATATCCTTCTAAGATAAATGCTTGGTGATTGCTCCCTCTCCCCAACCACACACACACACACACACACACACACACACACACACACACACACTTTACAACTCTCATGTAATTGTTCTATTAGTAACAAGTTAGTAACTATTAAAACAGAATTAGTGAATATAAAAATAGACCTCTTTACTGGTGACTACAAATAATGTTTCATTAGTCGTTACTTCATTGTAATCTCTGGTCACATTCAAATGGCAGCAGGGTGGGTGTAGTGAGCAGGGAGTGGGAGAGAGATGGAGTTTGGACTCAGAAGATCAGAGTTTAATTTCCAGGACTGCTGCTTAATGACATTGTGACCTTTGACAAGTCACTTCATTTCTCAGTTTTCCCAGTGTAAAGTAGTGATAATGATAATATTAGCTCATGATCATTGAATGTTGTCAAAGCAGGAATAC
>PVKM010052254.1:0-10278 GCA_004027735.1 Carollia perspicillata
CACAGAACGAGGCCAGCAGTTGAAAGTGAGCAGTAGGGAAGAGGAAAGGAGGGCTCCTATAAGGTGAATTTGAGAATGAGTTGCGGGCCCCAGAAATAAGGAAGTTAGGAGGAGGAACTGGTTTGTGGTGAGAGGAGGGAGGGAGAGGAGGCAGAAGTGATACGAACAGGATCCAACCACAGGGGTACCAGTGATGAGGACCAGGGCCAACAGCATCCTGAAGCCCCTCCTTGAAGGCCTTTGTTTTTGTTGGTTTTTATCTTTATTTTTTAAAACTGTTCCAGCACAGTTTTCTGCCTTTTCCCCCCACCCCAGCCCAACCCCACAAAGAAGAACATAGGCTATCACACAGACCCCAATCCCTCACCCCCAGCACTGTGCTGGGGTTGCTGGGTGCAGGGATGTCTCAGAGGGGATGAGCTGGGGAGGGAACAGGGTGCCAGGTGGCAGAGTTTGTAAGTATTTTAATGTTTAAACAACCAGTCCAAACATGTCAGTGAGTCCAAACACGATGACTGGCGGTCAACATTCTGGGTTTGAGGGGTTGGTGGAGACGGCTCCAGCCCCTATGAAAGGGTGTCCAGGCGAGAGAGTGCACGGAATTGCATGACGTGCAGGAATGTCATCTTACCAGCTGAGTCTCTGAGACAGGCCAGCCAGGTTCAAATCCCAGGTCTGCCCTTTACCAGCTGGCACCTTAGGGAGTGACTTCAACCCCCTGACCTTTGCTACAAGCCTCAGTTTTCCCATGTATAAAAATGGGAGTAATAATAGTGTCTACTCCATAGGACTGTTGCGAGTATGAAATTAGAGATGGTACAGAGGCTGGCACATAATGAGCACTTGTGGTTGTCAGCTATTAACAGCACCGAGGAGACTAAAGGAAATGGGGGATAGTCACTCAATTGAGGAGAAAGAATGAAGGTGTAAGAAGTCCCCCAAAAGCACTCTTGGTGTGCCTGTGTTTAGGCAGGAAGAGGGGCAAGGGAAGACAGGCAGAGACGCAGGGCTACGCCAGGAAAGAGCTGTCACAGGCCCAGGAGAGGGGCCATTCCCCTGCAAGCTGAGCTGCCTATGGTCAAATTAGGTAGATGTTCTTGAAAAGGTATGAGTCAGCACATACTTCATAAAACAATCTTATTCAAATGCTCCATGGAAATGTTTTACTTATTTATCTATTTATTTATTAAGGTTTTATTTATTTTTTGACAGAACGGAAGGGAGGGAAAAAGAGAGGGAGAGAAACATCAACGTGTGGTTGCCTCTTGCACGCCCCCTACTGGGGACCTGGCCTGCAACCCAGGCGTGTGCCCTGACTGGGAACCAAACGGATGACCCTTTGATTCGAAGGCCCAAACTCAATCCACTGAGCTACACCAGCCAGGGCCTAACAATTATTTTAAAAATAAGGTGGGATGTAACACTTCTCTTGGTATTTGGCATTTATGTACTTTCCAATTTTTTAAAAACAATAAATAATGTGATGCACATCTTCATTCATTCAGGGCATTTAAAAACTGTATTCTTTAAGTATCTATCTCTGGAAACTTGTGAAAGAACTTAGCTGTGTTACAATGTTTCTCTAGTAAGACCGCACTCTTTCCACAACGATAATTTCATACTCTTCCCCTCTACTCAGCCCTCCACTTCCCTCCCACACTCTCACGACGTTTTGATGATCTTGCCTAATACTCTGGTAAGAAACCAGTTACCAGCTGGTGAAAGCTCGTTTCCCTTCTACATGCATAGGGTTAGGTTCAGCCACGAGTAACAGAAGCACCCAAAGCAACAGTGGCCTAGACAAGGACAGTGTTTGTTTCTCTCTCATATACACGAAGCCCCCGATCAATCATTCCCCAGGCTGGCACCGCCATCCCTGGTGTCAAGACCCACGGCGCTGTCTGACGACTGCAGCGGTGCCTGGCCCCATGTTTGGCGCACAACAGAATCCCAGTAGTGTCGGCTGGATAACTAAAATAGCACTCCTCGACAGTAGAACTTTTCAAAACTTTTGGTACATAGGACCGAACGGATCTCCTAAGGGGGAGATGCATCCTCAGGGTCCCTAATAATATCCGATGATGCCAGTTTCACAGTGTTAGTTGTGGCCATTGCACTTTTTCCCTCCTTCTCATTAAATCAGCCAAAATGGGCGCTGTACTAAACTTTCGTTTGTGTTTTTAATTACCAGGGAGAGTGAATGTGTTTTTCTTTTTATTGAATTATTGGGGTGACACTGGTTAACAAAATATACAAGTTTCAGGTACATAATTCTACCACACATCATCTGGATACCATGTCGTGTGTTCACTACCCCAAGTCAAGTCTCCATCCATTACCATTTATCCCCTCTTACCCTCCTCCACCTCCCTCTGCCCCTCCTACCCGCGCCCCCACCCCGGCAGTCACCATGCTGTTGTCTGTGTGTCCTTGAGTTTTTTTCTCTTTTTTCTTCTTTTTTGCTCAGTCCTCTCACCCCTCTTCCCTGACAGCTGTCTGCCTGCATGGAAAGCTTGATAAACACTGAATTACTGTTTTTTATTTTTTGTACTTTAGTATTGTTTGATTATTCCTCTATATTCCATTGTCTTTGTGTCCTAGCCCTTAGGTGTTCTGATGTTTGTCAAACCAGAGATCTGTGTGGACCTCTAGTGAGGACATTACCCTCCCCACGGTCCCCCGTTTGTGGGGGGCCACCCTCTTGTTAAGGGGCAAACCCATGAGTGACAGTAGTCAGGAACAGGCTGACCTACACTCCTCATGCTAAAAGGAGTGGACCCCCTGGGTGGGTGCTATGGGGGACCAGTCCCTAGGAAGTACTAAGAGATCACTGGGCATATGATAAGATAGGGAAATCTGTTTCCAGAACACCTCAAGGGAGGCTATGGTGTGGCATGGGGCTGGCATGAATACCTGAATGAGCTGCTTAGGGTAGGGGACCAAGACCCCACCCCTACTGGAAGGTCTTGCTGGCATAAAAATAGTTGACGGCTTGGCTGCTCTCTGAGGGGTGGGATCCTGGTTAACCTTTAAGCTTAGTTTTGCTGAGTGACAGATGCGAGGTGATAGGCCTAGAACACGGTCGCCACGGGCTTTCCTCTCTGCTCTTGCCCTGCAGTGCTGAGTCTCTTTCCTATTGGAGGGAGGACTACCTGTTCCATTTAAAGAATAGCTGCCTGAAGCGACAGGTTCACAAGTGGCCACACACACACCTGAAAACCCTAAAAACACCCACGTCTAAGTTCCTCCACTGCTCCAAGCCGAGGTTGCCCAGCCTCCTGGAACCTGCTCTGAGGATATATCCCTTGTTACCACACGCAGACACCAAACTTCCTTCATCCCTAGACCTCCAGGTTCTGAACTAGGGATCCAAAAAGATCTAAGCTCCCCAGAATAAAAAGTATTTACTTCGACCCTTGGTCAGCACTTCTGCTGATGGCCAGATCTGGATGGTTGACCCGTCCTATGGGCTGTCTGTCCCTGGCTCAGGCTTCCCCACCTCCCTGTCTTGTGTCAACACCTACCTGTTTAATCAGGGCTCCCACAAATTCCCTGCCCCTAAGAGTGGCTGGCCTTGATTCTGACTAGCCATGGCCCGGGGCCATTGTCTTAGCCGGCGATCCCTGGCTTACCAAAGCTGGTATTGCCCATTCCTGGGCAGCGTGGGCAGGGAGTCTGTGCAAGAGGGACCCTGGCACTCCTCTCAGGTGTCCTCAGCTCCTACTGACAGGGAGCAGATGTGCTGCAGGTCTGGGCATCTGCCTGTGAGTCACATGGTCCCTTCTACAGAAACCAAACTGCAAGGTGCCGAGGCCAATATCCGGTGGGAAAACCGGAGGCCTGAAAGGACCAGAGGGCCCCAAAGAGGCTGAGTGTACAAGATGGCAGCTATTCAGACTGAGTCGTGATGATCAGGAGAGAACAGGAAGAGGAGAGGGAGAGGTCACCAGTTGAGGGCAGTCGCAGCCCTCCCGGCCCTGGCTACATGTCACTTGGACCCTACACGCCACTCAGACTACATGAATGACTTGCCCAAAGCCACACAGCTGACCACTCTGGGCTTGAGCTTCCTGTTGCGCAGTGAGTATAGCAATATGTGGGCAGCCGAATCCTGGGCTGGGTCCCAGATGACAGAATTGGTTACAGTCGTGTTAAGGAGGTGGCATTGGCAGTAATGCACTAGTATGTCAAAACTGCAGGTTTTATTGCAGTTAAATTAATTTTAAACATCGAGATAATGAATGAAAATGATGAGGGGAAACCATTTTTTAAATGTTAAGGAATTTTTATTCATTTATATGTAAAATATGTGTAACTTAAAAAATGAAGAGTTAAAAAGTTTTTTTTTTTAATTATTATTAAGAGAAGAATAAGAACACATATTCAGACAGCAGAGTAAAAGTAACAAACCCAGAAGGTCGTGGACCAACCTGCGGGAAGGGGGCCTTGCTAACTCCTATGCCAAGGCCAAGGTTTTCCTTTAGGGTGCTGCATCTGGCTAGGGGATGAAGACTCAAATCCAGGGAAGACCCCACCCCTCCCCTCCAGCTTCCCCATATGCTGGCGACAAGACTCATAGTGACCTTTCCTTACTGCATGGCCTGTAAACAGAGAGAACTACCTGTGGATACAGTGGGTCATTTGTTTTTAATTTTTATTGGTACTTTAAAAAATCAGGAATGTAACACATGTGCATTGTACAACAGCGGAATGATTCAGATGCGTATATAGCAAACAAATATATACAACATAGAAGGGACTCCCTGAGCACTTTAAATCCAGCCTCCCCAGGTAAATTACATAGTAACTTCCTAGAGGATTTTCCCCGGGTGCCTCATTCTGTACACACACCCTTGTATAGCTCGTCCATGTAAGCTGTCGAAGAAGCATTTTAGGATCCTGGTCAGGAATGGCAGGTTAGAAAGTGCCCCCTCTCTGCAACTCAGCACTTTTGTAATTTTTAAAAAGTGTATAAATGGCATTTATCCCTGGTTTTCTAGATCATGGATGATTTTGATGTTCTTTTTTTGCTGAAGCATTCATTGTAGAAGAATAAAATATTCTGTAATTTTTTAAAAATGGTAAGCACTTCCCCATTATTAATAATATTCCACAGTATGATTTACCACAGTTTACCCACGCACCTATGGAAGGACAGTTTGGTTGCTTTCAGTTTGCGGCAGTTATGACAAATTGCCATAAACAGTCATGCGTAGGTTTGTGTGGACATACGTTTTCAACTCAATATAGTTGAGGTTTTGTTTTGATGAATGATATTTATTGAAATGATATTTATTGATCTAGCTCTGTTGAAATGTCATTTTAACACGTGTTTCACATCCCAGGTGCCTGAATATCCTTTGTGTCCCAAATTTGAGCAAGATGTTTATTGGGTCAAACTGGATAAGAAATTTGCAAGTTAGAGAGGAGATAAGGCAGTGAACTCAGATGAGCTTGTACTGGAGAAATACTTCCTGTTTCCAAAACCAGAGATATGCATAAGTCTGAAATTTGAATATAAAATCTTACATTTTCATTCTCCAAAGTCATGTATGGGAAGTACAGAAAACCTAAATATAATATCCTGAATTTGGAGCTGGCTTCAGTGCAATTGCAGTGGTGAAACTAAAAATAAACTAAATCTAAAGCTTAACTAAATTTAAATTAAATTTTGAAAAAAAAAAAAAAACCAGTCAAGGACACCGCAAATTGCTAGTTTTATAGAGAGTCAGTAGGAACAAGTAGAAACCGGAGTCACCAGCCTGTGGGTATCTCAGTGAGTTGGAGAGTCCTCCCCAGACTCCAAGGTTATGGGATCGATCCCCCATCAGGGTACAGACAAGAAGCAACCAATGAATGCATAAAAAGTGGAACAACAAACCAGTGTTTCTCCCTTTCTCTTCCCCTTCCTCCCTCTCTAAACATAAATATGTAAAATCTTAAAACCTAAAAAAGGAACAGGAGCCAGACATTTCAGGGGTCAGAAAAGGCTGAATCACTGCAACATGGCAGATGAGTAATTTCTGGAAGAAAGAAATAGATTACTTCGTGTTATTCCTCAGAAACAAGTTAATCAGCCTGCTGTGCAAATTTGGAGATGGTTGCATTTATTTGAATGTTACCAGCTGAGTACCACGTTTTGCATTCGTGTCTCTCTATTCATGTTAAGAATGTAGGGTGTCTATATGGGGGGCGGGGTGGAGAGAAAGATTTGGATCATGCTGAAGGTTACACGGGTAAGGTTAAACATTAGCCAACTTTCAGAACGGTGACATCTTCTAAGTCTTATGCACAGGGATAATCATCTTTCATAAAGCCATGATCTCGCCATACATAATATAAATTAATTGCCATTTAGTAAAATGTGAAGCTGTTTGTAGTTTTATGTCCACTTGTGATACAGGAGTCCGAACAATTCAGAAATAGAGGTTGGCACTCGCAGATGTTCAGTGTGCTTCTTCCTACACTTGTCTCTGCAGTTATATACAGTGTAGCTATCCATTTTTCTTACCAAATATGGGCTCAGTTTTTATGGGCTCATCCGTGCAACTTTCTTTTTGCTTGTAGTAACATGTTATAAATATTTTTTGTGTTACTATGTATAACTCTGCTTTGTTATAATATCTCTTCAGTTTTCCAATGTATGATTGCCATAATTTATTTAAACATTCTTTATTGCTGGATATTTAGGTTGTTTCCAATTCTTGGTCACTATTATACTTGTGTGTGTATCTTTCCAGATTTGTGTAGTTATTTCTATAGGAGAAGTTCTTGTTATTCAAAGGCTACACATTCAAAATTTCCAGGGGTATTGACAGTTTTCCCTCCAAAAAGTTTGCACCCACGTACAGTCCTGCAGTAGAATAATTCTTTGTACTATTTTGCAACTTTTCTGTCAATCGAAAATTATTTTTAAATTAAAAAGATTAAAATTCACTATAACAAAGACACTCTAAACAAAGTCGAAAAACAAATGTCAAATTGAGCAGAAGGAACACTAATATCTAATCAAGGAATAATGTGCATAATGAGCACCTCGAATCAATCATG
The DNA here is from genome assembly GCA_004027735.1 of Carollia perspicillata. Taxonomy (NCBI): domain Eukaryota; kingdom Metazoa; phylum Chordata; class Mammalia; order Chiroptera; family Phyllostomidae; genus Carollia; species Carollia perspicillata. The sequence continues at coordinate 7,051 of PVKM010052254.1, forward strand.
TAAAAATAAACAACTGATTTTTTTTTTCAGTTAAGTAAGAGATATAAACTAGCAGTGCCCTTAAAAAGAAAAACAAGCCCTGACCTGTGCGGCTGAGTTGGTTGGGCATCATCCCACAAAGCGGCAAAGCAAAAGGTCACTGGCCCTAGTCAGTGAGAAGCAACCGCGTCGTGTTCCTTTCTCCCACCAATGTTTCTCTCCCTTTCTTCCTACCTCCCTTCCCTTCCCTCTAAAATGAAAATAAATCTTAAAAGAAGAAAAAGAATGTCCAATAAGCACTTTTAAACAGAGAATCAACAATACTAATAATCAAAGAAATGCAAACAAACAAAATATAATTATTCATCCATCAGATAGGGACAACTTGAAAATATCCAACTTTGGCAAGAAAGTGTAGCAGAATAGTCACGGTCGTGCTCATATGATTATGTATTAATTATTGTCTTATTTTCCCGACTAACAACTGTAAACCGACTTTTGCCCCACCCTGTATGTATATTACACACACATCGATGTTTCTGGACCATTTAAAAGTAAAGTTGCAGGCATGACTTCCCTTTATTGGCATACACTTCACTGTGCATTTCCTAAGTATAAGGACATTTTCTTCCATAATCTCACACTGTAGCACTATTAGATAATGTATAGATTCTGTGTAAATCTCCTCAGTAATGCCCCTCATAGCAAAAGAAGAAAGCGAGTCTGGGCTGGGATTGTGAACTGCATTTGGTTGTGACGTCTCTGCAGTCTCCTTTAATATGAAAGAGTTCCTCAGTCTGTCTTCATACTTGCGACTCTGATGTCTTTGAAGAATGCAGGACAGCTATTGGGTAGAGTGCTCTCAGCTTGAGCTTGCCTGTTTCCTGATGAGGAGCTTCAGGCTGTGCATTTGGGGCAGGAATTCCACAGAAGTGAGGCCACACGTTTCTCAACCTCAGAAAGCAAGGTGGTTATTTATTCATCCTTTTCCTGGTGGTAACTTCAATCATTTGGTTAAGGTGGTTCTGTTAGTTTCCTGTTGCTGCTGTGAGAAGTGACCATGCGTTTAGTGGCTTTACACCATACTTAGTGTTTAAATTTAAACAGCTCAAATAAGAAATAAGATTTATCATCTTATAGTTCTGGAGGTCACAAGTCTCATTTGGCTAAAATCAAGGTGTCAGCAAGGGGGGTTCTTTCTGGAGGCTCTGGAAGAGAATTTCCTCTCTTGCCTTTTCCAGCTTCTAGAGGCTGCTGCAACTCATTGCCTTGTGGCCCCTTCCTCCAACTTCAGGCCAGCAACAAAGCATCTTTAATCTCTCTCTGTCTCTGTCTCTCTGTCTCTGTCTCTCTCTCCCCCTGCCTGTGTCTCACCTTTGCACTGTCCACCACATTTCCTACTAGGACTCCTGTCTCCGTAGAAGGAACCCCATGGTCACATGAGCTTTACCTGCATAAACTGGGAAAATCTCCGCATCTCCGGATCATTCATTCAACCCCATCTCCAAAGTCCCCTTTCTCGTGTGGGGAAACATACTCACAGGTTCTGGGGATTAGGTCGAGGGCCTGCCTGTGCAGGGGCCATTTTTCAGTGTAGGCCACAGTGTTAGGTGTTAGAAAACACCCAGCACTCAGCACTTTTCTAACACTTATGTGTTGGAAAACACCGCAGGGGTATTTTTAGATGTTTTTGCTATAAGCTTAATGCTTTCCTGTTTGTGATTAATAGTTAGCTTACTGAAGGATAATTTGTAAACACACTGCTTTCCTCAGACCTTCATCCACAGTCATCTATCAATGATTTCTGCCTGAATCAGTTATTACCAGGATGGTTGCACTCCTATCCTTTTTCTATGGTAGGATAAACTCTCACTCATTTTATCTTTTAATATTCTATAGGTTATTCTCATTTATCTACTTTTCTAGGTGGGCTTTAGAATGAACCTAAATTAAAAAAAACTTTATTAGGATTTTGATTTTGATTGAAATTATTTTAGTTCATAGATTTATTTGGAGACAATGAAATCATTCCACCATTGGATTTTACCATCTTGGACTATAAAACATCTTTATATTTTTGGTGATATTTTATAGTTTTCTTTTAAAAAGACTTATTAAGAGATATTATATATATTTTATTGGCACAGTGAATAGGATTTTAAATTTCATATTACACTTTTCAATGGTTATTGTTGACATATATAAAAGCATTTGCTTTCAAAAAGTACTTAATTTTGTTCCTATATTTTCACTTCGTATCTCTGGTTACCTGAGCAAATACTTGTATTGTCTAGAAATAACGACAGTTTCTGATATCTTTGTCTCTGTCTGGAGTGAACTGGTGGGGAAGCTGTTGCCCTGGAAGTGAAGGGCATTCACAGAGCTTGAGAACTGCGCAGAAAGCTCTTTCTTTTCTCTATATTTTCACTGTGGAAGCTTTGGTGGTGGCTAGGGACAGGTCTGGTCTTCGTGTCCTTGCTTGGAGACTGGGGCAGGGTGGAATCCTTACCAGCTGAGGCTTTAGCACAAATGTCAGAACCAGCTGTTCTGTGTCCACCCGAAGTGGGGCGGGGCACTGGCCGGGTTCCCGGTGTCCTCCAAACACCCTCCTGATCCTTCCTTGCGTGACTGCTTCAGCTTCAGCCCCTGTTGATTGGAGCTTGGGTTTTCTAGGGCTTTGTAGGGAGAGTCTGTGGAATTTCTTTTGTTTTTTTTTTTGTGCATTGGAATACTGGCTTCCAACCTCTTTCTCTCAAGCACCATCTGCTTTTTCGATCACAGAAATTCCTCCAAATATCCAGCTTCATCATTGGGCTCCTCCCTATCTTCTGTTGTTGCTATGGATCATTTGTGATTTTAGTGGGACCTGGCAACAGATGAGAGAGAAAGGAGAGGCTTCAGTTTGCCGTTGTTAAGGGATGGAGGTAGGGAGAAAGACTTCAGGTTATAAAAGTATGAATTATACCCTGGCTGGCGTGGCTCAGTGAATTGAGTGCCAGCCTACGAGCTGGGGTGGGAGGGGGCAGGGGCCCCAGTTTGATTCCCAGTCAGGGCACATGCCTGAGTCGTGGGCCAGGTCCCCAGTAGAGGGGTGCACAAGAGGCACCCACACATGGATGTTTCCCTCCCTCTTTCTCCCTCCCTCCCCGTCTCTCTAAAAGTAAATAAATAAAATCTTTGAAAAATAAAAATGATTTTAAAATGTATATATTATAGAACATTTAGAAAATACAGAAAAATGCTAAGAAG
>PVKM010052255.1:0-10282 GCA_004027735.1 Carollia perspicillata
TGATAGGTCCCAGTAGGTCTCAGAATGAGGCTGAGAGTCCCACAGGCCTGCCGTGCTGCTTCCAACGACAGCATTTTGGATTGAATGCATATTTAGCAGCAAAATAATGCACTGTGAAAATGTGCGAATGCACAGTTGCCCGAGAGACTAGAGAGGCTGAGAAAAGGAGTGTGAAGAACATAATGGATGTTTAAGAAACTTCCATGAAAGGAGAGAAAAAACTCAAGGGAGAACGTTAGTGCCAAAGCACAACTTGCAATTTGGGAGCTTGTTGTACTTGAACTGGACTTTTGAACTTGTAGAGTGTTGAGTGGCAGCCTGGCTCATTGGACCTTAGAGCTGCTCACACGTGACTGACTTCCGCCCCTGTACCGTGTACTTTTCACCATGTGCTGGAGTACTGTCTTCATTTCCCTGAGTCTCAGTTTTTTAGTCTATGAAAGTGGGCACATTATATACCTCACAGAGTTACTGTGAGAACTAAGTGCAAACAGGTTTGTCAGGGTGTCTAGTACATTAACCTAGCACATAACAGGAGCTCAAAAAGTAGTCAGTTTCCCCTCTCTACCCAGTGAATTCTTACAAGAGCTGTCATTTATATGGTGGCTGTGTCTGGTGATTTGCATTTGGTTCATGATGCTATCATCCATTTTATACCAACAGTGTAGCCCACAGATCATTTTTCCCCAGTGTGTCCTTTTAATTTTTTGTTCCGTTCTCTGCAGAGGTGCATGAGAAATAAGACCTGGTGATAAGCAACCTTTCCTTAGCGGGGCACAAATGCCAAAGGCTGAGAAATGTGAGCTGGGTCAGCAGTCGGCTGGGACTCCTTGGGGAGGACCCGTTTGTCATATAGTTGCACCAACTTGTGTTTCAAGGGTGGCAGGCAGGGGAGTGAAGAACCAGGCGCTCTGGTTGTGGATCAGAAGTGCTGTTTGAGCCTGTGGCTCTAGAGAACTGTGCTTTTCTGGATGAAGCTAAGTGACCTCAGACTATCAGATCTGCCACTGGGTGTGGCCCTGTGAGCAGCTGCTGAAATGACCGTCATTGCAGCTCAACTCTTTGGACCTCAGTGCCATGGACACAACAAGCAAGTCGGATACATAAATATTTAAGCCCTTTAACTTCTCTGAGATAAGAGTGCTAGAAGAGGAAGTCACTGGCAGCCTCATCTGGGGACACAAATGGGCTGGATGAGAGTTGGGATGCGCGGAGGACAGGAGTCAGACTGTGCAAAGGTGCCCAGCAAATAGCCTCAGGAGTTGGTTGTTTGGCTCAATTCTTCAGTGTTGGCAGCTACAAGTCCTTCTGCAAATCAGTACAAAAAAGATGGCAAGCTATGATCTGAACTAAAAAAAAAATGCTCTCCCTCGTAGAGTGTCTGGCATTATGGTACAGGGGATGGACGTGAGCATTTTTAGGCAGGCCTCGCACAGCCCTCTAAACCTTACTGGGGAATCACGGTCCAGTATGCTCTGTTGCTTATTCTTAGTTTCTCCACCCAAAAATGGAGTTGATAATGCCTACTCTGTGGGGTTACTTTCAATGATTTATTAAAGGAAACAGCGCCTCTAGCATCCAGTGCAATACTTGCCAGCCTTCAAATGACAGCTGCTAATACTGTAGCCATCGTCACCAGCAGCGGACTTCAGAGTTGTGCTGTGAACACGTGGAGTGCCTGGGTAGGATCCCGGATAAAGGTTCTAGTCAGATGCTTTGTAACGAAGGATCTATTCTCCCTTTTGGGGAGTGACTTTTCTCCTTTGCCCTTTTCTCTCCACTTCATTGTTTTCGGAACTTGAGTTTCCCCTAGCTGGGTTTAGAGCTCTGACCTGCGCCGTGGGCAGGCGGAGACTGCTGGGAACAGAGCCACACTCAAACCACACAGACAGCTCCCCTACTCCAAGCTCCACGCCCATTTTTCATTCAGCTTGCATTTCTCATTCTGTTCCCTTTGCGGCCTGCTGAGGACAGGATGGGAAGCGTGGGTCACAGCTGCATTAAAGAGGCATTTATATCACACCTGGAGGGGCGTTTCCTGCAGCGAGGCTGATTAGAACCCGGTATTAGTCTTGGGAGAAAGCTGTCTCTTCTAGTGGTTTTTCAGAGTTGATTCTGCCTTATCTCCCTTATCAACAGTGTATGTGTTTTTGTCCAGGCTGTGGCCTGGATTAGAATGTGTACCTTCTTCTCTTTACACGGGGCATAGTGTAATATCACTCTTTAAAATCGTGAACTGAATTAAAAACATTATATCACTGAATTGTGCTATCGTGCTGAGTTGGCAGAAAGAAGCCTAAAACTTTGTGACTGATTTGTTATTCCATACGTTATAAATCTGTCAAACAGGTTTGACCATTTCTTAGTTAAGAATCTGTAATCCACAGACTCTAATTCCTACCTATGTTAATGGGCAATTCAATGAAATTGAGTGGTAACCACTATATACTATTTAGGAAAAATTCGTCTTTATTAGCCCAACTTCCAGGGGAAATATTTCTGTAAGTCCACTTTGGGCCTTGTTAGAATTCCTGTGGGTCTATAATGAGCGAGTATGCTTTGGACCAACTCACTGCGTCCATGTCCCCAGGTTCAGCATAATGGGATTTTAAGGGGCCACATCATTAACCTCTGAAAAATGGAAGAAGCCTTGGAAAAATGAACAGTGAAGCACTGTGTAATAGCAACTGCCTTTAGCAAAAGCAAATCTGCTGATAAATTATGGGACACATTTTGGGGTGTCTCAGTTGTAGAATGAAGAAGTGAGACGTCCATGCCTTCTTTATTTCTGTCGATTTTTTTGGTTCATAAAAGACGATTGTTTACCTTTACTTGAAGGGTAATTTGACATTTTCCCCTTCTGTTCTCACCACCCCTCTTCTCTGTCCCCAGGTGGTGCGTACGAAGTCAAACAGCACCGATTCTTCCGTTCTTTGGACTGGAACAGTTTGCTGAGACAGAAGGCAGAATTTATTCCCCAACTGGAATCCGAGGATGACACAAGTTATTTTGATAGTACGTGCATTATCTGACATAAAACGTTACAGAAAATTATCTCTACCTTTCATAGAACCTTCCAGTCTAGACCCTATTAGTTGTTGTTTTTTAAAAGATTTTTATTTATTTATTTTTAGAGAGAGGGGAAGGGAAGGAGAAAGAGAGGGAGAGAAACATCATGTGCGGTTGCCTCTCATGCGCCCCCTACCTGGGATCTGGCCTGCAACGCAGGCATGTGCCCTGAGTGGGAATTGAACCTGTGACCCTTTGTTTCACAGTCTGGTGTTCAATCCACTGAGCCACACCAGCCAGGGCTAGAACCTATAAGTTCTTAATCGTAATGTTGCTCTGATACAGAAACTGATAATTGAAATAATGAAATTAAAAGCTGAAATTCTGAGTAATTGGAGCTGTTCTCAAACATTTCTCTGCAGCTCGGTCAGAGAAGTATCATCATATGGAGACTGAGGAAGAAGATGACACCAACGATGAGGACTTTAATGTGGAAATCAGGCAGTTTTCCTCGTGTTCACATAGGTTCTCAAAGGTAAGTGAAATGTGGCCTAGATGTACAGGGGCTCTCTGAGGGGCTCTGCTACTGGCCAGGTGGTTGGTACCCCTAAACAGGTGGACACAATTATAACAACCACCTACATTATTTTGGAGCTTGGGGTCCCTGTATTTAAAATTCCTTCTTGTTTAGGAAAGGTGGCCCTACATCTTCATAATCCAGAGTTCCTGTCCCTCAGGAGTATGTTTCTCTGTTTTATTCTCTAAAGAGTCCTATATTTTTTCTTGGAGACACAGACTTGCTACTCCTGTATCTTTGGAGAACATTATAGCTGTATATATGCTGCCTTTGCCCTGCATGCCCAGGCGGCGGAGGCACCTCCCCCGATTTCTTTCATGGTATAAGGAAGAATATTGGGCTCGGTGTATGCAGAGCCTTCTCCTAGTATTATGTGGATTCCAACACAAGGAACCAGGCTTAGTCCTTGACATAAGCTAAGACCATTGGGGATAGTTGATTGTGGAATTTGAAAGTCTGGTAACCAATAATAGAAAATGTAAGTTATATTAAAGAGGCAGTACATAGTGAAACTAGAGTTTTGGACATGGTAGAAGATAATAAAATTGATGTTTGAGAAAGATGCTGCTTTTTCACTCATAGTGGTAAGAGTAAAACAAAGAAAGCTGTTGTTTGTGAGACAGGGCAGCAGGGCCTGTGAAAGAGGAGATGAACCTAGAAGATACTGTACCCCCCTTTGTCATTTTCAGTAGCTACACACTTGCCGTTGCCATGGCATTTCACACAATTGCTATTTGGCTCTTCTGTAGTGTTTACTGTACCTTTCTCTGAGTGACTCCCTAGACTGCATCTGCAAACTGGCCAGCACTGCTCTCCCCGTTTATAGAAAGGATGTGGAGAGGTAGGGATTTCCCTGGAGGGCGTGGTGGCGTGTGCCCCGGAGCCAGGGCCCGAGTGTTGACATCACTGAGTGCTGGTTTTCCCCAGCATCTATTGTCTGGCCTAGAAAAGCCAGCCCCTAAACTCTATTTCCTCCATGCTGGCTCCTGTTCTTCAGCTACTTTCCTGCCAATTCCAGTAGATACAGGTGGTCCGAGGGCCATTTCCCTGAGAGCTGAGAAAGGCTGGGTCAGGCTGTAGGAAATGCTTCCTGGACTGGGCTCTCAGCTTCCTGGTCCACCTTCCATCTTTCCCATGGGACAGCAGAGCTCTGACCCCCTTCAGAAATCCCAGTATCAATGTACAAAGCTGCCTCTCTGTGTATGTAATTTACAAGCCAAACAGACACCTCTGACTCACAACCAAATGTGGACTGCATGTTGCCTCCCTTCCTGACCCCCCCTCCACATCTGAAACAGGTAATTTATTCTTCTCTTCGCACTTAATTCCAATTCATTTTCTCCTTCCCACCGCTAACTGGTGGCCATTAAATCTTCTTCTGACTTTCTTTTTCTGATTGACTTCATGGTTAAAAAGTAATCTAAGATGTGCATTGATCCCCAGGCCTAGAAACCCCAACACCATTATAGATTTTGTTTGCAGATACGAAGTTCATTACAAGATATGGTGAGAGAGTGATGAGTTCCTAGCTTCCCACTCCAAAAGAAAAAAAAAATTATCCATTGACCACTCATTTCAGGACTCAAGTACACAGCATTGGAAAGTACCTTCTGGACTCAGTCCCAGTTCAAACTTTAGTCATACTGTCAGCTTTTCTCCCAAGGTTTGGATGTTTTTCCTGACAAACCCCTCTAGGAAGATGTCAACAAGCACCGACTTTTTGCATTCCAGGTTTTCAGCAGCAGAGATCCTATAACTCAGAACCCAGGAGAAGAGAAGGAAGACCCCAGGGACAAAAGCAAAAGCACAACTCTGCCATCCACGGAGACATTGAGCTGGAGTTCAGAATATTCTGAAATGTATGTGAAATGCCTGTTAAGAAATATAAGCAGTAGCTCTTGGAGCAGTGGTTCTTAAACCTGAGTGCTCATCAGAGTCGCCAGGAGGGCCCGTAAAAACACAGGATGCGGGACCATCCTCAGGGTGTCTGATCCTTGGATCTGGGATGGGGGCTGAGAGTGTGACTCTGCCCAGTTCCCAGGCGATGCTGATCTGTGGGTCTGCAGACCACGCTTAAAGAACCACTGCACTAGATGCAGTGGTCAAGCTTAACTACGTTCCATTTTTGTTTGGTTTCTTAAAAATTCACCCCGAGCATTTCCTGGTATGTATGTACACATGACTTTGTTTTTGCTTTCCATTAAGGCAACAGTTGTCCACATCCAACTCTTCAGATACCGAAAGCAACAGACATAAACTCAGTTCTGGCCAGCTTCCCAAGCTGGCTGTTTCAGCAGAGGGAGAAGCCACTCCCTGCCCTGGAGACCTCCGTGAGGAACCGGAAAAGCCGGCCCTGCCTCCTGCTGAGTGTGCTCAGGAGGAGCCTGAGGTCACCACCCCAGCCAGCACCATCAGCAGCTCCACCCTGTCAGGTAAGCCCTGGATGTGGTACTTGCCACCCAGACAGGATCCCAGGAGTGGCCGTGGGTGCTGAGTCTTGGGGCTGACCTAGCCAGGTGCGGATGATGGTACAGTATTTTATGCTACTAGACTCCAACTTCTTGGGCTTGGGGGATGAGCTCCTAAAAAACTAAGATCAGATGTCTCAGACCCCTCCTGAGTGCATGGCCATGCAGCAAACCCATTCTTGCTTCAAGTTGACCTGAGAGCCCGCCTTAGCTTTCACAGCTGGGTTTCAGTGGGATCCTCTGGCAACAGTCAGAACACACTAAGGGGACATGTTCTCTGTGGCGGGTGTGAAGGCATGTCTCAAGGAGTTGCAGCTAACTCAGTTAAGAGTAAGGGACAGCATCAAATAGCCGCATGGTCCACATTCCCCTCAAAAATGTTTTAAATCACCTGTAAGGTGTGGCAGAAAGCCAGTTTTCCCTCTCGTGTTGAAATAGGTGGTTGGCGTGGAGTTAGTTTTTGTTAAGGGGCCAAACCAAATAATAATAACCTCTCCACACTAGACTCTCGGCGAGTACAGCAAGGCGCTTACTACCGTGGTTCTCCCAGATGTCTTCCTTCCATCTGGGGCTGAGAGGAGAGTCAGAAATACCAGCACAGTTCAGAGTGGTGTTTTCTGTGCCTCGGAAACAAGTCCACTGCAGACCAAACTTACCTTCCCAGTCTCTGGGTAACTGGAGCAAGAACCTCCTGAGACAACTTTCATTGTTCGAGAGGCAGCCAAGGGGCCTGGGCCTTTTCTGTGGGAACATTTTGTAATGTTGGTGTGGTGCGATGTAACCTTCCTGACAATAGGAACGGTGTCTTCATGGGTGTTTTTAAATGCTCCGTGTGTCCCAGATCCTTGCTGGCCCTTAATAGTGGAGCTGTCCTCATTAGGTCACCAGCCTTTCACTTCCCTCAGAGCAAGCCCTTAAAGTACGTTTAAAATATTATCTGGCTTATTAAAAGTTCATGCACAGCATAAATCCTCCTACAGAGCAATGTGCATTTATGCTTTTTAAAAAAAAATAAAGCATGGATATGGCTTAGAGTTGCTATATTTAGTGTTTTCTTTAAACCGTATTCAATATGTTATTGATAACCATGAATATTCCAAGGTGGTTCATGAACATTTTGTAAACTAAATATTTCTAGTGTACAACTTTAAAAATCATTGTAAGACAACCAATTTCGTCGGCCAGGTTTACTTTGGCCTCATTAAGCAAGTTGGTTCACACTTACCTGACGGGGGAGATGCCAGGCTCACGAGCATGGTGTTCGGGGCGAGGCTGATGCCTTGCACTCCAGATGCGCTGACCCCTGCGATTTCCCCACGCGTGGGAAACTCGGCCGCATCATCTGTGGTAGTGGCAGGCTGCGTTGGTGCCCTTCCCTAGGGAAAAAAAAGTTTGGTTCTAGGAGGGAGACTTGACTTGGGGTGGTGAACACACAATGTACTGCACAGATAATGAATTATAGAATTGTACACCTGAATCCGATATAATTTTACTAACCAACATCACCACAGTAAACTCAACAGGGAGGTCTGGTTCTTTGGAGAAACTTCATATGTACTTATAGTTTATCATGGGGAAACTAGTGTTGGTTTTTTCCTTCTTTCTCTTCACCTCAGTTCTGTTTCCAATAGGATAATTCCACTTGGCCTAACTCAATAAAGCCAGCAGACCGGCGGTGTAGAACTAGTGGAGAAACAACACAGTAATCTTGGATCCCTGACCATTTTTAGTTCATCTCAGTAATCAAATCAAATGTAGATACCTCAGTATTTTGTATTTCCATTTACTAAGTTCTCTATCTGTTTCTTAGTTTCTTGCTTCAAATGAAATATATTTACCTTAATTTTAAATTTATTCTTTTTTTAAGGATTTTATTTATTTATCTTTAGAGAGGAAGGGAAGGAGAGAGGAGAGAAATATCAATGTATGGTTGCCTCTCGTGCGTCCCCTGCCGGGAACTAGCCTGCAACCCAGGCATGTGCCCTGACTAGGAATCAAACCATGATCCTTTGGTTCACAGGCCCGCGCTCTATCCACTGAGCTACACCAGCCAGGGCTAAATTTATTCTTAATATGGTGAACTGTTGGTGGTCTCTTAGCCTCTTTAGACTACTCATTGTCAGAAAAGTAGGAGGTAAAGGGAGGGGAATGGTGTCTAGGCATTTGATAGATGACTTTCATAATTAGAAAAAAAAAACCTGCCTAGGTCCTGCCATGCATTTTGATTAATAGATTTAAACCACCTTTCTTTCTGGCTCCCCCACACGCTCACTAAAAATAACCAAAGACCTCGGGGGCTGCCCAGAATGGAGACACATGCGGATTTGCTCTTAGCCAAGGGTAATTAAGGAATCTGAAAGCCGTGACCGTAGTAAAATTAAATTTGTTGATTTTTATATTGCTCCACCATCAAAAAGAAAGAACCCTTGACATTTCCAGAACATTAAGGTGACATTATCCACCCCTGGCAGAAAAGAAGCACGTGCTTACGTACAGTGCTATGGAATGAGACGGCAGAGGCAGGGGAGAGATGGGAAAAGAGGACACTGCATATTCGCACCCTGGCATTTAGGGAAGCACAGCTTCCCTTTTGTCATGACTACACTACATTGTATTTGAAAAGGGGAAAAGTAAAAGTCCTGGAGTCTTAGACACAGTGCTCAAGTGCATCCAACAGATTATTCATTGTAAAGAGATTCAGCTTCTCATTTTATACTTGTCAATGATCTTACCCACACCAAATTAGAAGGGAGAAGGGAATGTGTAACTTACCCAGAAGTAAGCTTAAGGTTTCTGAGGTGAGATTTTTGACTTGTGAAGCAGTTTTTTACCAAGCCCTTCAGCAACAGAGCTTTCTTTGGAATGAGTGGATAGGTGTGCTGTTCAGCGAGACCGAGTTGGGCATACAGAGAGGTTGCTGGTTTTGCCTTAAGATTGTCTTCCTTTGCAGGTCAGATGGGTGTCACTTGGAAGCCTGGGAATCTCTCCCCACACCCACAGACGGCCGTGAACTGTGCTGTGCCCAGCCCTTCTCTCCCAGATCACAGGCCCCCCTTAGCTTGGACCCCCGCCTAGAGTCTGCCCCACCTCCCGTGACCCAGGGCCAGACTCCAACTGTGCAGTCGAGTGGTGCATATATAGCGGTGGGACAGAAATGTTAGTTAAATCTAATTAAGCCTAACTCTTTCCAAGGCAAAGAATGTCATATGGTCAGCACTTTAAAATGTGCTGGCTGGTCTTTCAAAGGATCATTTATAATGCTATTAAATTCTCTGTATAGATTATATATCTTAAGGTGATGATAGTGTAGATGATAAAGTACAGGCTTACGGCATTTAGAAGTAAAAATGAAATAAGCATTTTTTTAAAAGAACAGAGTTAGTATCTGTGATTTTAAAAAGAAAGCAAAAAGGCCCCAAGAGCCTGTGGAAGAAAGAGCCGTAGGAACCAAGAGGGGCTGTCCAGGTGTTCTCCACGGAGCTCAGCCTGCTTCTCTGCTCAGGAACTTGGGACTTTGGGCCTGTGCAGGCACCAGCCAACGCCAGTGACTTGGTGTCTGCCTCCTCCCACGTGGGTGTATCCTCTTATGATCTTCTGCTGAAGGAAGTCCTCATTTTTTAACTAGAAATAACTTCCAGTTTGCATTAAAAGTTAACATTAAAAATGAGGCAGGGCTGGCTTGGAGGGGAAGGGATTGTCTTCTCACTGGTCCAGTATCTTTAGGGCAGATGAGCATATAACCACACACTGTCTAGATCGAAAGCCAGGAAGATGTAGTGAGCCACTGAGTAGCGTAGCCAGGTCCACCCTTTGTCTTGTCCTATGAAATGTACAAGGAGCTTAAAGTGAAAGGTGTGAGAAGTCGAAGAAGACACTTTAGGCACTCTTCTGCAAGTTACATACCTAAGCCTAGTGTGGGGCATGTACTAGGAAGGTGGTAGGAGATGACACAGGCTTACATCAACCTGGAGTGATTAAATGGCGTCTATAGATCAAACAGCACTATTAACAGCGTTCCTAGTGATGATCGTTGTTACCAGAGGGTGGTACACAGTAGGTGGTCATGTTGTTCATAAGATGGTGTTTGCTTCATGGCATGGTGGAGTAGGGGGAGAGTTGTCTGTACAAGCGTTGTAAAATACACGCTCTGGAAAGTGATTACTCTAGTCAGATGGAGTCACTGATTGAAAATTAGCAGGCTTAGTATACAAGCAGAAGACACCTGAAT
>PVKM010052256.1:0-10287 GCA_004027735.1 Carollia perspicillata
CTGGAGGTGTAGGAAAGTGACAGAGCTGGGGATCAGAATCCTGGAGCCTACTTACCTGGATGGCTGGCTGCCACATGGGACTGAGCATCACGATCTTTAAAGTGGAAACGGGCTCCGCATCTTGTCAGGCTATCGTTTTACCTGATGTGCGCGTGTAACTCTTTCCATCATTCTCATTCAAATACCTGTGTCCTTTTATTCAAGGTCTTGGTAGTATACAGCTGATTTTTATCGAGTCTGACAATTTTGGGTTTTGAAATTGAAGTATTTGAAGCACTTAGGTTTATAACTATTTATTGTTGAGTTTATAGCTACTATTTTTGGTAGATAAATAATCTACCTGCTTTCTTTTCTTTTTCTTTTCCTTTCTTGACTTATTTTGAATAAATACAATATTTGTATGTCTTCTTCCCATAAACTAGTACTTGTCCATTCTTTGACTAACACAAAGAATGTTGCGTTAGTCATTTCTTACAACTTAATATACATACTTTGAGAACTTCACTGTTAACACATGGATTTCAAAATACTTTAACTCAATGTACTCACTTCTGACTTTTCTGCTATTGTTATTATGCATCTTAATTCTGTGAATTTGGTAACCCCCAAAGGCATGATGACTATTTATGTGTTCAGTATTTATTTATATTTATCTACTTATTTAATCCTTACTTTGCTCTTTATTCTTTCTGTATTTCCATGTCTCCGTCTGGAATCATTTTCCATCCGTACTTTGGTATGTCTTTTAGGTTCTATTAGTGATGAAGTCATTCATTTTTCATCTGTCCAAGAACATTTTTACTTTGATTTTCAGTTTTGATGAAAATTTTTACTGAATATGAAATTGAGTTGGCCATTTTTCTTTTATTATTTTAAAGATGTTTTTCCACTTCTGATTTCCATCATTTCTGTTGAGAAGTAAATTGTCAGTTTTAATGTTGCTATTTAGATAATGTGACTTTAATGTGCCTGCCTGCTTTCTAAATGTACTCTGTTTTTTAAGATATTTTATTTTTCTGAGCTTAGGTAAGAGGTTTTTCTCTTCATTTTTTATTTGTTGGTCTGTATGTACACTCCTTGGGTTCATAAAACTTTTTGTGTCAACATCTTTTGCCAGTCTTGGAAAATGTCTGCTGTTATTTCTTCAAATATTTTTTCTTACATTTTCTTTTTCTCTGTTCTTTTCACCATGTCTCACACATCTTTATGCTCTTTCCGTTTACTACCTCTTATCTCTCTGTGATTCACCTGGATATTTTCTACTAATTGGTCTTCCAATTTATCAGTCAACTTTTCTTCTATATGTTATCTGAGATAAGCTGATCTATTGATGTCTTAATTTCAAGTATTACACTTTAATTATATAATTTCTATTTCATTTAAAAAATAAATATGTGTATCTAGTGAAATTCTCCATCTTGACACCTATTTTCTTGAACATACTAATTATAGCTATGTTAAAATCTACTTCTAATATTCCTAAAATGGTCATCTGCCGGTCTGTTTCTATTGTCAGTTTTTCTCTTGGTCATTTTTTTTGGAGTGGGTCACATGTGGTAATATTTTACTGATGGTCAGCCATTGTTAATGATAAGTATTAGAGGTTTATGATGTTATACCCTTCCACAAAGAGTTTATCTTATCGTTTGGTAAACAGATGGAGTGGTAGCAGATAACTTTAATCTAAACAGGCACTTCTAGTTTGTCCATACTCCTGAAAAGTCATCCTCAGAGTTCTCCAACTTATATTCTGATGTTCCTATGAAAGGTCCTCCCCAATGATAGGTCCTGAGAATCAGTTTGGTGGTGTGTTTGTTTTGTGTGTTTTTTTCGGGGGGTCTTCCCAGAACTGAGAGATTGGAAAACTCTGCTTTGCCACATGAAAGTTATCTTCCCTCTCTGTAAAATCAGCAAGTGTCTCAAGGGGAAAGAGGCACAGAGTGAGGCTCTCTCTCCCTAGATCTCTTTTTTTAGGAGGCTCTTGCCCTTCACCAAATTCTGGCTGTCATGAAAGCTCCAAATTAGTTTTGTTTTGTTTCTTTAATTCTGGTGCCCTATAAGATTGCCAAATTTTACATGGGCTTCTCTCCCTTTTAACAAAAGCTATGTACCTTGGGCCCCTGAATGGATTCTTGGCTTCCAGCGCTAAGAAGCGATAAGTGTCCAGAGGGAAAAAGTGGCCCTGAGAGGGCAGCTCCTCATGTCTTTTCTATGGCATCTCGGTCTTCTATAGTGATTATATAAGCAGTTCTTTGAGAACTGCTGCTCCTTTTTAAAGCATTTAATCTTTTATTTTTTCTGGTAATTTCGAGAGTATTAGTCTGGTAGTGTCATGGTTTTAAAAACATAGCACAAATCCTTTGATCTCATTCCTATTGAGAGCTGAAGTTTATGACTCTTCCCCTTTAATTTAGATAGATTTGTAGTTACTTCAACCAGTAGTTTATAGCAGAAGTCATAAATGGTCATTCAACGTCTGCTGTGTGATCCAGAATACTTGCTTTAAAGCCCTGAAATATCATCAACTAATCTGTGACCACCATACTGGCTAAGCCACAGGTAGGTGCACTTGTAGACAATGCCCTCAGACCTTGTCCTTTAGAGATCATTCCTAGCTTCCATATAGATGAGTGAAGGAGGTATCTTGGAAGCTGACCTCTCAACCTTTTCTCTTCTTGCTACCCAGCTGTTTAAGTGACCCCAACAGACACCTAGGCATCAAGGACCAGAGAAGAGCCATTCCCACTGTGTCTTTTCTGAATTCTCGATCCATACACTATATTGGCATTATAAAATGGTTGCTAAACATCTACCTAGTCTAGCAAAAATATACTACCTTTACTCTCCTTGCTTTAAGATCCTACTTTTTGCTTACCAGCTGTGAAACCAATCATGGATTGTAAGAATCTGTGGTCATTGAATCTTCAGCTGAAATAAGACAGTCCAGTCTAACCTGCTACCCAAAGTACATATTCACACCCTGGAGAAGTTGTTATCTAGCTTCTGCCAATAAATGTATTTCTCTTAGCAAATTTGAATTATGAAATTTTAAGAATATGCAGCAAGTTCACAAAATCTCACAAGGGTGATTTAACAATATTTACAAGGTGAAAGGTGCTAGGAAATAAAGAAGAGTAGGACTCAGCCACTGGCATCAAGGATATCATGGTCTGTCATAGAAAAAATATACAACTAACCTACAATGTCATAAGAGATAAAAGTATATGAACAAAGAAAAATGCATCTACAGGGAGGAATTATTCTAGTTAGGTATACGGAGATATTCTGGGAAAGTCCCACAGAGGAAATGCATCTAAGTTGCACTTTTTCGGTAGTGGACAAGTTGACAACTACAAGTTCTTTTGTGTTCTAATTGCCACCCCTCATCTCGGTACTATCCAGTTTCTCAGTTCTTGGTAAATATAATTCTCTTAATATTATTAAACAGTCTGAATGTGATACCTCTATTTATGAAACCTAATAATTTACCATCAGTTTTATCAGGCAGGTTACATACAGTTGGGTCCATATAACATTTTAAAGAATAATAAGAATCTTTCCAACATGGCTCATTTTGAAACCACATTTTTGTTCTGTTCATATTTTGAAACTGCACTGAAAACTTTACACTAATTCTCCGCCTGAGTTCAGTGTTTTAGCCTCTGGAGACTTTTGTTGAAAGGCAGGGGACAGAGTAGAAAGATCTAATCTCAGATTCTAACAAATGAGCTCTTCCAGGTCTGTATCTTCTGCAAATTTAATAAGCAAGCCTTGCGTGTCTTTCTCCAAGATGGTGATTAAAAATGTTGACCAAGACAGAATCATGTAATCTAGGCTTGGACAATAATATATTAATGCATTTATCCTATTAGGTGACTTATTTGCATTTTAACAGTGGCCTTCTGGAAAACAGATGCCTTTACCTGAAGAAATGATGCAGATGATAGGCATGTTAGGCATAATAGATGGCCACGTTGGGAGACATTATTAGGCTCAGGGTCCTTTCATGTTTCTTAAGTCAGACTATCTGAGCAGTCTTCCATTCTGTATATTTTGAGGTCTCTCCTTCATTCACAAACTTTCCTGCATCCTGGAAGCCCCCAGAGAGAATTAAAATATAGAGAAGCCCGGGTCCCACCCTCAGTGGTACCGCCTGAGCTTTGGTAGTTTGGAAAACTAACCAGGTGATTCTAATGTGCAAAGGAGAAAACCACTGTATTGCAGAAAGTCATCCACTCTAAAAGAGAAAATATGGGGTTAGAGGTCAAACGAGGGTAGGCTTCATAGTTTTGTGACATGGACAGATTGCTTTGTCTCTGAGCTTTAGCTTCTTTATGAAATCAGGCCTATAATGCAAGTTTACAACAAGAGTTAAGAGAAAAAATGAGTTTAAAGTAACTAGTGTATAGTTGGCAAATTGTGGATGTCACCCCTCTCTCCTTTCTCCCAAGAGTTCCCCAAGTTGATCTATAGAACAAGGTCAGCCATGGCTGAGGGATGGATTTGACACTTGGGCTCTCATTCCTGGGGTTCCTTCAAGGATCAGGTAACTTCACCTCAGGTGACCTGTGTCTGAATTCTTTTGCCTCATGGAATGCCTTATACATCATTTAAAAATGTACAAATATAGCTTAGCAAGGAAATAATACATATAATGGACTTTAAATTGCCAAATAGAAATGTTTCACTTTCCAACTGCGGCCGTGGAAGATCAAGCATTGCTCCAATTTCATCAGTAAGCCTTTTAAAGTGCCACCCTAGTCTCAGTTCTCATTGTAAGACAACGTTGCATAAGTATGGGATTTTTGTGGGTATGTGAAGCCCAGAAGGAAAACTATATACTAGACAAAAGTTTAACTTATTTGTTTTTAACTATTTCTATTGGAAAATCCTAACCAAGATACTAGCTAGAAGTTCTCAACATTTGAATGGTTACTTAACATAAATTTTAAGTTGAAGTGATATATATATATACACAGCAAATGCAGTGAAAATGAATGTGTTTTAAGTTTTCAAATGTGAAAGTAGATAGTGAGAAGTCAGAGTATAGAATGTACATTTCATGAAGGCCTAGTTAGTGTCCCACTTACATTCTGCCTTCAACCCAAAGACACATCTGTAGTTGCAAGTAATCTGAGAAAACAAGCCCAGATTTATTTAATCTTATCTTGTCTCCTCTCTTCTCATTCTAAAACCATGTACTGAGATCCTGACAGTCCTTAGGCATCGCAAATATAAAGATGAATGAGACACATGGCCACTGACTTTGAAGAGCTCACAGTCTAGTGTAAAACATGACTGACGCCCAGCGTAGTTGGTGAAAACCGAGTAAGGTGTGTAGTTCTAGTTACCAAAGTCAGATTCCTGGTTTTGATACTGTGTTACAGTTATGCAAGTGTTGGAGCGAGCTGAGAGAAGGGTCCATGGTTTTAGTTTTGCAATTTTTTATGAGATTGCATTTGTTAGAAAATTAAAAGTTTGTGAAATACCCAATATGGTCAGATAAATACTATAGTAAGGCAGATATTTTTCAGGATGATGGAATAAGGAAACATGACCCTGCCTAGGAAATGATGAAAGGCTTCGCAAAGGAGATGGCATGGAACTTAGTTTTTGAAAATTGCCTAGAAATTTCCCTGGTGTATTAGTCTCCCATAGCTGTTGTAACAAGTCATCACAGTCTTTTTTTAAAGAAGAGTAGAAATGGTTTATTTTATTTTATTTATCTTTAGAGATTGGGAGAGAGAGGGAGAGAAACATCAATGTGTGGGAGAAACATCAATTGGTCGCCTCTTGCCCCCAACTGGGGACCAAACCCACAACCCAGGCTCGTGCTCTGACCGGAAATTGAGCCAGCGTCCTTTTGCTCTGCAGAAGATGGGTGCAGAGGTTGGTGGGCTCTTGCCCACCAACTGAGCCACACCAGTCAGGGTTCAGATGATCACAATCTTGGTGATTTAAAACAGCAAAAATTTATTTTCTTAGAGTTCTGGAAGCCAAAATTCCTAAATCAGTTTGCTAGGCTACAGTCAAGGTATCAGTAGGCCTGGTCTGTTTCTGGCGGCTCTAAGGGAGGAACAGTTTCTTCACATTTTCTAATTTCTGGAGGCTCTCCACATCCCTTGGCTTGTAACCTCCTCCTCAAATCTGTCCAAGCTCTTGCTTCCACCATCACATCGCCTAACTTCCTTCTTCTCTGCCTCCTTTTTATAAAGACAGTTGTGGTTACATTTAGGGCCCACCTGGATCATTCTGGGTGATTACTCTAACACAAAACCATTAACTTAATTACACCTGCAAGTCCCTTTTTGCCATATGAGTTAACATTTACAGGCTCCAGGGATTCGGACCTGGATATCTTTGTAAGCTCTTATTCAGCCTCCCACATCTGGCAAGGACAGCACTCCTCGGAGTCTGCAGTTTTGAAAGACAATTTGTCCAGTTGAGGAATGATTAATAGTTGGCCACATCTGGGATACAAGAAAGGGGAAAAGTGGGACATGAGACAAGCAAGATAGATCGGTGTATTGGTCAGCTCAGGCTGCAACAACAAAATACCACAGAAGTCCAAGGTCATGGTTCAGGCAGGATTCTTTTTTCTGGTGAGAGCTCATTTCCCGGCTGGTGACAGCTGCCTTCTACCACTTGGCCTTTCCTCGGTGATTGTGTGAGAAGAAAGAGGTCTCTTTCTTTCTCTTCTTATGAGGCTACCAATCCTATGAGATTAGAACCTTACTCTTATGTACTCATTAACCATAATTACAGTCTAAAAGCCTTATTTCCAAATACAGTCATTTGGGGGTGGCACAATTCAGTCCATAGCACTTGGCTTCCAGGACACCATACTTTCTTCATTCTTTCTCAGTATTTAAGTATCCCCACATGAAAGAGTACTTCCCTGACTACCCACACTCAGCAGTGTTCCTGGTGTGACACTACTGTGCTTTCCATTCTTCGGTAGAGCATTGGGCTTAAGAACCTGCAATCTGGAACAGACTGATTTAATTGATATTCTGGATCCATTACTTACAAACTTTGAGACCATGGCCAAGATATTTAACTTCTCTCTGCTTCAGTGTCTTCATCTGTAAAATGAGGATAACGATAATACCCATCTCTCATGAATTAAATGAGCTAATTGGGTGAAAAGATACAAAAAGCTGAGAATGTTGCCTGCTGGCACAATTTAAGGTTTCATTACATTTTAGCTACTATTTTTTAATTCATATTTGTCTGTTTTCCTCAACAGAAAAAATAAAATCTCCCGAAGGACAAGGACTCTCTGCCTCGCTCATCAGAGTATCCCCAGTGTCCCGAACACCACCTGATGCATAGCAGACTTTCCGTATCCATTTGTTGGAGGAGTGACTATATGAATGAATAGTTTCTTGGAAGAGTTTCAGAAAGTATGGTTGACAGTGTCAAATGGTTCAGGCAGCTCGACAGATGAGGACTTAGGCCATTTGTCAATCAGAGGGTCTTCGCTGACTTGAGTGGTAATAATAGCTACAGTTTATTGAGGCGCCTTGTTAAGTGTGCTAATCTGCACAACAACCCCATAAGGAAGCCATGATTGTCACCGTTTATAGATGACAGAGCATTTCAGCAGCTCTGTGGGACAGAAGCAGGACTGAAGAGGACTGATTGAGAGATGAGCAGCAATTAAAGACCTGGAGACAACTCCATTATGAGTGGCAGTTTGGTTAAATATATTAGCCCATGTGAGGGAAAATGAGTTCAACTGGCCAGAGACACAATATATCCACCAATGTTATCAACGAAACCAAGTACCACTGAAGCAAAGGGAGGGAGATCCCAAGTGGACTTGGAAACCACATCAACTCGACCTGTGGCAGAATGATGTCGGAAGCAAGCCCCTGGCACATTTGAGGGCTACAGGTCTACACCTTTGCAAAAGTGTTAGTCTTTCAGATGGTATGTGAGAGGTAGGAGGACATTTTCTGTGTAGGCCTACAATAACAAGCTTTTTAATAGCTTCCTGTGATTATGAGCTACATTTCTAGAGGCTGGAACTGGGGTTTGAGTGTTTATACTGATCTTTCTAGGATCATTAAACACAGGTGTCTCTATCAGAGAATTTGACTTCTTCTTGGCTTTCTTTGATGGTATGACCTGGACTCCTATGTATGTCTGTCTGCCTGTGACTTTTCAGAACTTAGTGAGGACACAGCAACAATGAAGAGATCTAACAGTCGCCCTAGATAGGGAATATTAAAAACTTTTGCCTTTTGTTTTCAATGGGAGGCTGAAATACCATTTTTTTCCCCTGGCAATCAAAGACCAGGAGCTGGATCCAGAGAAGGCACAGTACCTATTCCTCACTGCGCTCATTTCTGTATGTGTGTTAGTTTTCATGAGCTATGTCTCCCCTCAGCCTGGCCTCCCTGTTTGTTTCCATCGGCCCTCTATAGTTTGTCACTTTCTTACTCCTTAGTCCTAGCTCTTTGGCTGCTGATAAAGATGCCTACTAGGTAGGGTTTGGCAGGGGCCAATGGGTGCTTAAAAAACACAGATTGCCAAAATAAGAGGGATAATTTTATAAGGCATTTTTTTTTTTTGCTTGGAGTAGTGAGAATTAAAGCTGAAAAATACAGCTAATCACCAGTCTTTTTTTATTCCTTTCATTTAAAGCCTTCATATTGCTAGCATGACCTTTCCTGTTCCGAGCTCACATCACCATGTGAATTCTAAGTCCTCGCCTGCCCCTGTAGCTATGTTAGGCTGGTGGTTAAGTGCCCGACTCCTGCTCTGAAGCGCTGCGCTGTTCATCTCAGTGCCGGGAGGCAAGGGGTTAACCATCTCCAGCGCCTACCAAGTAGTAAAAGGAACTGCTGAAGCTGATCAATGACCACTGTTAAGACCTGGAAACCAATTATAAACCTGAAATTTGTGATGAACAAAGCCCTGAAACAGTGGGATGAAAACTACTGAATTAGTCCAGTTCATTAAAATCATTAATAGTCATGAAATGAAAACCACCGGAGTCCAAAAAGGCTTAATGCTCTATCCATATTAATTAGATGGGAGCAAATCTGAACTGAAAAGCAGCACATGCTTTGTAGAATTAGCAATTGGTCTCTACAGACTACACAGATCTCTATTAAAATTCAGTTTAATTAAAATTGATCACGTTAAGAAACTGATGTGGTTAATTAACTGAATTCCTGGACTTCTTTTCATACATTTCACAGACGCCTTGTACACTGCTTTGTTGGGTGACACTTCGTGTTGCACAGAGCAAATCCGATCACAAAGGTTAACTCTCTGTGTTCCCGGAGACGACACAGACCGCGCGCGGAGGACGGGCGTGGAACCGGGACAGAAGGCTGAGCCTCAGGGACGGTCAAACCCCAGGCTAACCTCGAGTAAACTCCTTTAGAAAACTGGCCCCATGCATGGCGTATAAATTAATGTGTACCTGTCCATGACAAGAGGGTTCTCTCTCTCAAGCTGCCATCTCTGGAGAAGCTGAGAAATATTACCAAGATTAAAGGAATCACTCTAATGTCAAAAGGAGTACAGCACAGAGCCGGCGACATGCAATTGTACAACTGAGTGGATGCCACACCAGGCTGGCCACGGGCATCTTAGCTTTGTTGTCCATACAGTTTCTTATTCCGTTTGGTTCAGAGTAAGTCATTTGGTGTTTTTACATCTGAGGAATGAGAATAATGACATTTCCAGGTTTCGCCAGGGTGCACGAGGCTTAACATGATGACAATAGCCCCACTCCGGGCTGCCCTGCTGTTCATGGTCAAGTTTACTCCTGCTCCGCAAGTCCACCAAGTCTATTGCTGCCAACAGAGCCTTCCCAAGATGGCAGTCAATTATGTCTCTGACCTGCTCAAAACTCTCTAATGACTAGGGCGCTGCCTATAGAAAAAATTCCACACTCTGTAAATTTGAATTCAGAGTTCTGCATCACCTGGTTCAACAACGTACTCTTCTTCACCAACTAGCTCCCCATGAAATATACTCCCATTTCAACCAAACTGGCCAATTAACAAGCTTTGAATTTTTCATTCTCTTTCCAGCTTCCACTCCCTTTTCCCCTTTTCTCTTAGAATATCATTTTTATCTGGCCCATGCTTCAGGGCTCAACTGGAACCCCACCTTCATGAGGTCTTCCTGTCATCAACCTACCAAAAGGGATCCTCCCCTCCCTGTTCTTCGTTAGTAGGTAGAATATTATCACAGCTGCCTCTTTGGCTCTTGAGCCTCAAACTTGAACTAATTACTCATGTGTACTTATCAGCTCCTGAATAT
>PVKM010052257.1:0-10294 GCA_004027735.1 Carollia perspicillata
AGACTCACCCCGGCCCCCGGACCTGGGGAGAGTTGGGCTGAGAACTTGGGCACTGTAGATGTTGGATAGCATTAGGGACCCCCAGTGTGGACAGCCCGGAAGGGAAGTCGAGAGGGAGAGAAATATCAATGTATGGTTGCCTCTTATGTGTCCCCTGCTGGGAACTGGCCTGCAACCCAGGCATGTGCCCTGACTGGGAATCGAACTGCTATCCTTTGGTTCGGAGGCCCGCTCTCAACCCACTGAGCTACATCAGTGAGGGCTGCAGCTGGTGTTTTTTCCCCTTTCCTGCAAGAGAATTTGAGAGAGAACAGAGCAGTTCTGAGTGTGTTTGGGAGAAAGGCAGAGAATGCTAATTCAAAGATAAAGGCCCTTTGTGTTTTTCCGTTATATGTAATTTGTAGGCTGGGAACTCAATAATCAGTGGGCCGAATGTCCTTGCCCCAAAGGGGACCTTGAATAAAACTGTATTTGCTCACTTGTAGATTTTATCTCCAGAGAATTAGTTGTTATTTTTACAGAAATGGCCTTCAGCGTGGACCACACTGCAAAACAGGAGATTAAACAAAATTAGAACACAAACATGTACGATTCAAAGCATTAAAAAAAAAGACCTTGAAACTAGCAGAAGGAAAAGCCCTGAGCGAGATTCTTCCCTTTAGTGTCTTCTTTAACCAAAGGGAGTTAGAGCTGAGACCTTCCCACCCCTGCTATGTGCACACTGACACACGCATGTTGCACATGCAACACACACATGCACTCCCTTCCCACAACACCACAAGGCTCTGACACCAGCTTTTAAGTCTGCCATTTCACTGCAACAAATGGTAACAAAAACTTGCCATTAAAATGTATATTTTGATTGTAAATTTGACGTTGAAACCATGGCGGTTTTCAGTTATATTTTTAAGTGTTTTTCTGATTCATAGCCATATGTGCCCAGTAGTAGGTAACAGTGAAGAAGCAACCCATAAAATGACTCTCAGACACAGTGAGAGACTTCCTCGTAGGTTTTCCTTCCTCCGTGCATCCCTCTGAGACCACAGGTAACCTTCTGCTGCTCAGAAACCAGCGGTTCTCTAAAACCGGATGTCAGTTGTCTGCCCCTGTAAATGAGAGACTCGGAAACAAGGGACTGAGATCAGACCACTTCTTTGAAAAAACAGAAAATAATATGCCAAACTGCGTTGTTTGGACCCTTAGTCCTCTCCGGGCACTCCTGCGTAGAAACCAAAGTTTGGGGCTCTGTGTGGCTTGGGCTTTCTGTAAAGGGTGGGAAGCAGTGTGAGGGCACAGCTCCTAGGTGCCTCAATCGGAAGTGAGTGCTAAGCTTGGCGAGTAGGCAAGGCAGAGAGGCCTGCCCTACCCCGGAGAGCTGCCCCGGGCCTGGGCTTGGTGGGACCGTCTTGGGGCGACCTCCCTCTTGTCTGTAGACAGCCATATTGCCAGCCCCTGGAAGGGAGTTGCGGTCACACTTACCGTAAGGAAGCCCACTGTAAACAGGATGGAAGAAGTGTTCCTGAAATGCAAACTAGAATTTTGAGCTGGATGTGGGAAAAAAGAGGTCCTCCCAAACCAGTAACGGTTTCCTGTTTGTAATAGCCTCCCTTCTAGCATACATGCAGGATACATTTCAGTATCATTTTTGTGAGAGACGAGTATTGGGTGTACTGGAATGAGGAATTAAGTGTACTCATTTTGTTAATTCAGGGGGAAGGTCATAATCAGACAGTTACACAATTACCCGAGCAGTTCTGTGTAACTAATAGAAATTTGTGGTGGTGTGTAAGATAAAATTTTATGTAAGATAGATTCATTAATCCTGGACCTTAAAAGCCCTCAAAGTTGTTGTGTGTTTTTAAAAAACAGTGTGCTACATGAAAAGGGTAACAGAAAGTAAGTTACAGAAAGGACCGACATTTCTAGTGTGAGAGTCGTACTTTGGGAAGTTGGTGACCCAACTGTGTTTTGTATGACTGCAAGCGATGTCTGCAGGACTCCGCTTACCCGCCTCACTGGCGGTGGGGCGCGGGGAAGAAAAGGAGGGGTCCTGAGTTCGAAGGTGTGCGGCCCTGCTGACCACGCAGAGTCCGTCATCAGACCTCTCTGGGCCGCGGTTTTGTTCCCTACAAAAGCGGGGTTACGGTAACTATGTGCCACTGGTTTGGATGTGAGAACAAAATGAAATAATATACATGAAATTGTTATGTGAAGTATTATATAAATGTTTTTCTATCGTTATTTATAGTGAGGGTCCCACTTTCCACTCTGTCCAAACTTCCCAAATCAATCATGTTTTTAAGACTCCTGTCTGTTGCCTTAATGATCCTTTATTACTTTGTATGTATACTTTATATCTAGTAATGACTTTATTTCCCTTGCTCTTCTTCTTTTTCTTTTGTATGGATAACATGTCTGGCATCTCCCTGGTGAGAACGTAAGAGTGGCCTTTGAGTCTCTCTCCTGTCCGGAACACTTTGCTCGGACAACCCTTACCAGTTTTGCATTACTGCATTTTTGGGGGGATGTTACTGCCCAGCTCTGCTGTCTGCACACTGCTTTGGGGGGCTGGAGGGTGGCAGCATGATGAAAGTGGACAGATGTCCACCCAGTACGGGAGTTCGGGCCTTTCACGTGCCCAGCATCCACTCGGACTGTGTTATGACGGTGTGCCGTAGACCCACTCGTCACATTAGAGTCTGGTGGACTTTACGTCCGGCTCTCCAGTAGTCCGTGTGCATAGATCTTGCTAGGGAAAAGATTCCCTGCGGCCTCTGTTGTCCTAATTCATGTTTCAATAAAATCACCCCACAGGGACTATGTACTATATTTTCAGCAGTAAAATTGATTGTCCTGTTTTTAATCTTGTTAGTCTAGTTGGCCTTGGGAAATAGCTCCACTCTCTCTGCATTGTTATTCTTTGTGGCTTTATTGAAGCACAGGTCTATTATTCTGAGTCTCCCGTTATTTTATAAAGGAAGAACTAACTCCCAGTGGTTCAAAAGCTGAAGGTTGGAGTCATGGCTGGGAAATTCCTTTTGTGCTCATGGCAGCTGGGAGTAGAAGGGTCCAATTGTTTGGGTGGCTTGTGCAGCTCAGTGAGTGAGTGATGAACCACCGGTTGTCACAGAAGTTAAATTTGGCCGATCTTGATTAATATTAAAACTGGACCGGAATACCTTTTGGTGAGTGAGAAAGTGCTTGATGAATTTATAAGGTGCTCCTTCATTCACCAAGTGCTTGGTGAGGCTTCCCTAAATGCCAGCCTCTGGGGCGCTTGCCGAGACTCCAGATGCCCGTGAGTTAGGCTGACTGGGTCTTGGCCCTCAGGGAGCTTGTTATTCTGACCATCAGCCTATTAATGAACCATGGATTTAAGAGGTGTAAGAACAGGGTGAGTAAATACCAGTTATTGACGTAGCAGTTTGTTTTCAAAAGTAAACTCTTGATTTTAGCCCGTTAACTCATCAATTTCATCTTCGCCATAAAAAGTAAGTGCTAATAATGTTCTATTTGTGGAAACTTCCTGGTTTACTTGGTGCTTGGCATTTATTTGATCACCTAGCTCTGCTTTCAAACAGAGTAAGTATTAACTTAGTGGCCAGAGTGAACTGTTTTTCAAACCAGTTTTCAGAGTGTCATTAGACTAAGTCCTCATATTTACCCATAGTTTCTAGGGGGCATATAATTTGTAAACATATCATATCAATGTTGCTAGCAGCATCTTTGGGTAACCCAACTGGTTCTGTCGATATTTTAAGTTTAATGGTAAATGTACATAATATATATTCCATCCCTCGGTCAGCGTGGACGGGCTGTGCTCCCACTGGTCAGAGAGGGCCGTAACCACATCCTGACGTGGTGTCTGGAGGGTGTCCACTAGCTCTTGAAGTCATTGGCTTTCCAGTTTTCCCTTTATTTTGGGGGGACCTTTTGCATAAATATTACGTGGCAGTTTTATTTCATTATTAAATTAACTGGCTAGTATCGTTATGTAAATTCCAGGTGTACAACGTTATCAAATGACGTGTGCACTCTCCTGCACGCCCGCCACCCTCAGCTTAATCTCCTTCCGCCGCCATGTGTTTGCTCTCCTTTCCCCTCCCCCTTCCCCCCTTGCCCTCTGGTAACCACCATCCTGTTGTCTGCATCTGTTTGTTTTTGTTTGTCTGCATTTGGTTCGTTCATTTGTTGTTTTTTGTTTTATGTCTCACATGTGAATGAATCATACGGTTCTTATCCTTTTCCATCTGACTCATTTCACTTGGCATAATGCTCGAGATCCGCCCATGCCGTCACAGATGACAGTATTTCACCTTTTTATGACAGACCAGTAGTCCTTTGTACACGCGTGCAGCATCTTCTTTATCCAGTCATCCCTCGAAGGACACTTAGGGTACTTTCATGTCTTGGCTGGTGTGAATAATGCCCATGTTCATTGCAGCAATACAGGTTTCATTTTTATATAAAGCAAATATGAAGCGGAGAAGACTGCTTTAACTCTGCCCACAGAGTGTCAGCGGTTGCAGAGGTCAGCAGGTGGGCGGTGACTGCAGTGGTCTGCGTGCATGGGAGCAGACATATGTTCTCTGGGACACCCCGCAGAATGAGCAAGTAGGCGTGGAGAGGACACAGGCTTTAGTCTCTGCTCTTCCACCTGTCAGTAAGTCCCCTTACCCTTTTGACACCCTTATGGGGTTGATACGAAGATCAAATGACATACTGGACATGAAAGTACTTTGTCTGTGATTCTGTTCCTGTTCTGCTTGTTTGCTTAATTATGTTTTTTTAGATTCGGTTGTTGATAGTTGTCAATTTGTTGCCCTTTTAATGTTCATAGCTTTGATCTTCTTTTTCTTAGATAAGTCCCTTTAACATTTCACATAATAAGGGCTTGGTGATGATGAGCTCCTTTAGCTTTACCTTGTCTAAGAAGCACTTTATCTGCCCTTCCTTTCTAAATGATAGCTTTGCTGGATAGAGTAATATAGGTTGTAGGTTCTTTTCATCACTTTGAATACTTCTCGCCAGTCCCTTCTTGCCTACAAAGTTTCCCTTGTTGCTTTTAAGATTTTCTCCTTAGCTTTAACCTTTGGCATTTTAATTATGATGTGTCTTCATGTGATTCTCTTTGGGTCCAACTTGTTTGGGACTCTCTGTGCTTTTTGCACTTGTATGTCTATTTCCTTCACCAAAGTAGGGAAGTTTTCTTTCATTTTTTTTTTCAAATAAGTTTTTAATTTCTTGCTCTTCCTCTTCTCCTTCTGGCATCCCTATGATTCAGATATTGATATGTTTAAAGTTGTCCCAGAAGTTCCTAAGCCTATCCTTGTTTTTTTTAATTCATTTTTCTTCCTGCTGTTCTGATTGAATGCTTTTTCCTTCCTTGTATTCCAAATCATTGGTTTGATTCTCAGCTTCATCCTTACCACTGTTGGTTCCCTTTGTTTCTTGCCCTGTGTTTTTGCCATACTCAGTGAGTTCTTTGAACATCTTGATCACCAGTGTTTTCAACTCTGCATCTGATAGGTCGGTTACCTCTGTTTCATTCAGTTCTTTTTTGGGGGTTTTGTTCTGTTCTTTCATTTGGGCCATATTTCTTTGTCTCCTCAATTCATCAGCCTCCCTGTGTTTGCCTCTGTGTATCAGGTTTTGTGTGTACAGGCTTTGATGTCCTATAAAAGGCACCTGTAAATTGTGTGGGGCAGAGCCTTAGGGAATCGCCTGGTCACGGTATTCTCAGCTTATGATGTCATGCTTACTGTCCTCCCTGGATCTGTGGAAGCTGTGAGTGTGCTTGGATGAACCTACTCTGCACAGGCCCTGTTTAAGTTCTTCATATTATTTTAACACTTTGGAATAATGGCAAATCTTCTTTCACCTCGAAAATCAGTACTTTTATAGTTTTATAAATGTGGTTCTTAGCACGTGTGAATAATTTTAGAGTTTAGAATATGGTTTAGCCATATGGAAATCCTTCAACAGAAGTATCGATCTCTGGGTTGGTTGTTAAACTAGTCAATTATTTAGGCTAAAACTCTTCTATAAGAACCAGCTTTGGTAACTAGAACAAAAACCTACAGCTTCAAAGGAAGGATGCCAACCCCAAGTGGCACCAATAGGTGGTGCTGACAGTCCCAGCAGCCCCGTTAGTCCCCCGCACCACGTCCTTTTCATTGTCTGGTTCCTACGTCTGTGCTTAGCTTTGAGTTAATTTAAGAATATTAATAGCCCATCATATCTGACAAGTGCAAAAGCAGTGAGTATGTGGGAAGTGCTAGTGAGAAAAGGAACAGGACGATGGAAGAAAATTAACCGTAAGAAAAAAGTAAGTGGTGGGAAAACGAGCCTGTGTGTGTACACAGATGAACAGCCCAGTGAAGGGCTGTTCCTAAGGGGCAAAGAGTAACTCACACAGTATGTTTGAAGCGTTGTATGTACCTCAGCAGGTGACACTATTAGGCCAGTGATCAGGAAGAAGTATTTGGTGAGACAGACATCGCTTTGGAATATGTGAGTTAGAAGAGCAGAGCCGGGTGCCTCTTAGCCTGGTGCTAATTCGGGACACACCTGACCGTTTGGTTTGCTCAGCAACGTGAAGGCTGAGCACGGTGGAGGTGCGGCTGGCTGAGAAAGCCTCGCTCCGTGCTCTGCGGGGTGCGCGGGCCCAGGTCCCTCTGAAGCAAAGGAGTGGAGAGGCTCACAGTGCAGCTGGCGTGGTCGGAGCCTGTCTGCAGCGCTCGAGGGGGTTACCTGCCTCCCAGTGTTCAACAAAGAACAAACCGATCCTTTTTGCAAAATGATGATGCCCCACAGATCTTCTGTCATTGGGGAAAGGGAGCGTGAGCCTAGCGTTAAAGCTCACATTCCTGAGAGTGGGAAATGTATTCAGAGGCTGCAAGAACGAGCCCTTCGCCCTTCGAAGTTATGTTGCACTTTTGAACAGACTTAGACAAAGCCTGGCGGAGCAGTTCTAACCTGTGCGTAGAGAGAGGAACTGGTCACCGTGTCCTTGTGCTGTGGATGCACAGCAGCTCTGTAGGTTATTTAACACTAAAACACTACGAACAAGTGAGACAGAGTATGTAAGTAGCAATTGTGAAACCTATAGGAGTCATTACTTTGCCAGGTAATAAGTGTAAGAAATCTTTGACTTGCAGCCTCATTTTCCTGTCGTTACGATGTTGCCCATGGGAAAAGCACGCACTCTGACACCAGCCAGCCGTGTGATCTCAGCAGGCCACGCGCTCTTCTGAGGGTCACTTTCCTCACCCGAGGATCGGACATGGTGCTGCCCACCCACCAGAGATGCTGCGAGAAATAGAAATAATACTCACTGACACAGCGCCAGGTCATAGCAGGCTCCAGTGCATAGAAGCCATTAGTGGAATTAGCCTTAGTAGCAGCGCGCATGACTGGTAGAAACGCAGCAGACGGCTTGGCGAGTGTGCCGCCAGCAACTGTGGTAGCCAGTTCTGTCAGCTAAGATAGACCGAACTTTTGTAACAGACCAGAAAGGCAATGGTTAAAACACAGTAGAAATTCGCCTTTCTCCCTTCTAATATTCTAGGACCAGGGTCTGGTTCGGGAGGGCGCGGTCAGGCAGGGCCTTGGGCTTCGGTGGCTGTGCTGCCTTCGGTAGTGCTGGCACGACTGTCACCGCCATTCCAACCCAAAGGAAGGGGAAGTGGCCGGGATGCCATCTGAAGGTCGTTTTAGTGCCCAAACAGAAGTGGAAAATGCCAGTCACCACCTGCATTGTATTGGAGACCACGTATTCACATGGCACACCTAACTGCTAGGGCTACCTAGGCCCTGGCACACATGCCTGGTTACTGTGAAAAAAGAAGCAAAATGGAGGTACCCATGCTGGTTTTTCACATAGCATAGCAAGTATCCAGAAGTAGATACCCTTTTTGCTCTGTGCTGTATCTTGATACCAACCTTTTCCTGAAAATAGGCAGATAATTTCTGATCCGTGCCAAAGTTCAGGGATGAGGCCTTAGGCACAAGCACAAAGTCATGGTAATATGGGTGGGGGGTGGCTATGGGGAGCTGTGCAGACCCTGCTGAGACTTGACCCAGATTCTGCACTCAAGCCAGGGACAGGGTGATGAGGGCCTGTGTAACTGACCTGGTTTTAAGCGGCTCCTGGTGTGATGTGCCAGCTCGGTCACAGTGCCAGAGAGGTTGGCACATGGCTGGCAGGCATAGCACCAGGCAATCCAGGCAGCGCATCTGGGAACCCCACTAGCAGGAGTTGCCTCTTGGGAAATCCATCTAGAGTAGCAGAAACCCAGATACTGGGCTGGGTAATGGGGTCAGAGGAAGGAGAGGGGAGGAATGCGATCAGGCAGGGAAAGTGGGCAGGGAGCCCAGGCACCAAGCTGGCATTCCAGGCATGCCTCCAGTCCTAGGTGGGAAGCAAGGCCACGCAGTTAAATGGCAGAGACTGAGCACTGCTCTGGTCTGACCTAAAACAGGGCATGGGTAGTGCAGGGATTCAGAGAGGAAACAGAGGATTTAGATTAAGAACTAGTGTGGACATCTAGAAGTCATCTCTGGGCCACTGGGGCCTGCTGGGAGCAAGACACACAAACCTGCTTGTCACGAGCACAGCGCCAGCTCCTGGCTCTTGGTGGCCCTGCTGCCTCATCAGGATCCTCTCAGGAGCCCAGGTGCTGGTGGGAAATTCGGGATCCAGTTGTGAGGGTGGGGGCAGCATTAGAGAACGTTAAAAGGACGGAAACATTAACATCACTTTCTGAAACTGCACTGCAGCTCTAAAATGGTATAAAAATGTGTTTCATTTAATTTTTAGTCACCCTCCAGTTCCTCAAGAAACATTCAACAAATGTTGGCAGATTCTATCAATCGTATGAAGGCATATGGATTTCACCAGGTAAAAGATTTACATTCTCTCTTTAGGGGGCGAAATGCATAGCCATTTCCACTAATGTTTCATAAATTGGTCTGTTAGTCTCATGCAGCAGTGAAATTAAGCAGCGGAATGTGAAATCTGTTTCTAAAAGCGTGTGAACATAGCTGTTCATCTTCGCCCGTTCAGCCGGAGTTGAAAAAGTATTGAGTATCATGGAAAGAACAGATGCCAAGGCGTATCTGCTAGACTCCTTGGCGAAGATCTAGACCGGAGACGATAGCCCCGGCTGCTGCAAGCACTGGAGAAGACTGATTTCGGAGAGTGATAAATGAGGCAGTGACTTGCCAGAAATAGTGCATGCAGACAAAGTCCCTTACGTGTTCCTTGTTTCTATGAGCCTGTCTCTTTACGGTGACCAGCGTCTTGTACCACCCACATCCACTGTGCCAGAGTGTCTCTGGGCACTCAGCTCTCCCCAGCATCCAGCCAGACAGGAGATGCCCCGCGCAGGCCGAGCCCACTTCCTCCATTGAGCTAGATTGGTACCCGTCATGCGTTGCTCACAATCAGTGAGGCATAGACTGGCTCTTGGAAACTGTGGTAGGACTTGACCTGCAGAGAGTCTGAAAAAGCTGGGTCAGAATCGAGGCTGTGAGGGAAGGGTCCGAGTGACCGATCACAGGTCTGAGATGGGGACTGCGGCGGAGGCCGGCTCCGGGGCCTGCGTTCCTGTGGACAGTGTGTCCGGTTCCCTGATTTCTCTGTGGGGACATACATTAACTCGAATAATTCACATGTTTTAGACTTCAGGAAACCCTGGTGAATTTTCGGAGCTGCAGTCCTGCAGGTGTAATGCGTTCCTTTTTCTAAAAGAGCAGCAATAGAGTGACTAAAGGGAATTTTCAGTAGTGCTGCCCGGGGTACATGGTGTCATTTAAAATGAGGACAGGGGAGGAAGACAAAGGCTCTGTGTCCATTCGACCGACATTAATGAGTGTCTCCCACATGCAAGGCGCTGTTGTGGACACTAGAGGAAAGGATGGTTTTCTTTTTAAGATTTTATTTACTTGTTTTTAGAGAAAGGGCAGGAGAAAGAGAGGGATAGAAACCGCAGTGTGTGGTTGCCTCTCGTGCGCCTCCAAATGGGGACCCGGCCCACCACCCAGGCACATGCCCTGACTGGGAATTGAACTGGCCACCCACCCTTTGGTTTGCAGGCTGGCGCTCAATCCACTGAGCCACACCGGCTGGGGTGAAACTATAATTTTTTAAATAGAGAAAGTAAAGATCAGCTTGTAAAGATTTACTCGAAGTAAACTTTCTGGAGGACTCCTTAGAGAAACTCAGGATAAGTTCTTAACTTTTCTGGCTGCCTTGAGTAAATACAGTGGCCAGGGCCAGATCTCCTCTGCT
>PVKM010052258.1:0-10279 GCA_004027735.1 Carollia perspicillata
TTGTTTCATTAAAGGGAGCCAATGAGGTTCTTTTTTTAATCCTCACTTGAGGATATGCTTTTTATTGATGAGAGGGAGAGGAGGGGAGAGAGAGAGGGAGAGAGAAACACCAATGTATAAGAGAAACATAGATCAGTTGCTTCCTGTATGGAGACTGACCAGGAATTGAACCTGCAACCTTCTTGTGCAGGGGAGGACACACCCCATCAACTGAGCCACCCCACCAGGACAAGCCAATGAGATTTTAAAAATTTGTCAGGTTCCTTTCTTTAGAGGTCATGGTGTAAGTAAAATCACTTGGTTCCCCAATGGACAATGCATCTACTTTAAGCAAGGTCACCAAGTTTCTGACCATAGAGTGGGACACCCCCAGAAGACACCATAGTGGTCCCCTTAATTGTCATCATTCTAAAGGCTCTGTGGTCCAGAGTGAGATAAAATAAACCTATTTCTAAGTAGATCGTGCAGGTCAGTGCCACCCCACCATCATACCAGAGAGTGAATCTAAGGGACAGAGCCCAGAGCTGAGGGCAAAGGCCCCCACCTGGCCTGGACAACGGCAGGGAGTGTGACCTTCTCCCATAAGCAATGAGGCCTAGAGCCCCAGCTTCTACTGAAGGGAGGTGCTTCAAATCTGTCCCCACATACCAGACGCTGTTGCTCTCATCTGCCTCCCATGCCCAACCCGGCCTTCTGGCTGGGACACCCCACTCTCAGTCCTTGAGGGCTGTGAAGAAGAGACCACATGGCCGCAAATGTGGCCTCTGGGTCAGGCAGCCTGGGTTCAAATCCCAGGTGTGCCTTTCCCAGGCGTAACTCAGGGCAAACTGCATAGCTTCCCTGTGCCTCAGTCTGTTCCCCTGTAAACTGGAAATAAGTCTTTGGAGGAGTGGGATTAGGGTCAAGAGTATAGTAGGTGTGGAGCCCTTTAGCACAGGGTCTGCCTGGCTCATTGGGGAGTCCCTCTGTGGTGTAAAATCCCATCTAAAATTCAAATAAACTTACAGATATATACATAGGGGCCAGCAGTATATAATGTAGCCAGAGAGATCAATCTTTATTGATTCATTTATTTATCTTTTGGCTTTTCCGCATTGCTGCCCCAGGGAAATTCCTG
Organism: Carollia perspicillata; assembly: GCA_004027735.1. Taxonomy (NCBI): domain Eukaryota; kingdom Metazoa; phylum Chordata; class Mammalia; order Chiroptera; family Phyllostomidae; genus Carollia; species Carollia perspicillata. The sequence goes on from PVKM010052258.1 coordinate 1,118, forward strand.
CCGCTGGAGTCTAGGGCTCCGAGCCATTTCCTGCCTGATTCACCTAAGCTGGCTGGAGGAGGGCTCCTGTTTCATGGAATCGATAGAACCCTGCCCAGAACAGTCTTCCTCCTCCTTTCGTCCATCTCACACTCCAACCAAGCAGGACTTGACTCTTGCTCAGCCTTGAACCTTCACCTCATGCTCCTGTCCACACCGGGAACAGCACGGTCCACCTTGCCCCTCCGTTTCCACAGGGGTCTATCCCTCACTTTTTCAGGGTCCTCATTCTGCACCACATCTCTCCAAAACTTTCCCCTCGGCCCCCCGGCCCCCCGGCCACCCAGCCACAGAATGCTCCAGCCCCGCCCAAGTCCAGTTACTGCCCACTGGTGCCTCCGCTGTGGAAGGACCAGCCCAGGCTCCGTCATTTATCTGCCCCAGCCCCTGAGCAAAGCCCTTGTCTCCTCCCAGCTTAGTTTCCACCTGTGCAGAAGGGAGATACCACTGCCAGGACGGCCTTTTGAATGGAATACTGTGAAGCACAAACCAGAAAATGTGTGCAATGACTGAAAACTTTAAAGTGCTTTCCAAACACATAAGCGCTTTCCCAAGATGCTCCAAAGACTGTAAAGTAATTTGAAAATGAACCTGTAGGCTCTTTATTCCATATCCCCGTCTCCTTTACAATCCACTGGGAACTCTGAAGAATAGGAATTTGCAGGGGGGCCCACGAACCCGCCAGCCATGCGAGCCAGGCTCCAGAAGTACCTGGCGGCTGAACCTGTGTTGCAAAGGAGCAGAGACAGCGCTGTGGCGCTCCCACGGCCTCCTCGCCCCTAGAGCATTCGGTTCCAGGACTTGGAAAACACCGTCTCTCCAAGTCTGCCCATAAATCTGAATTTCAAATGTTCTGTGGTGCACAATAAATAATTTACATAAGGGGCTGGTTGGAAGGAGCACAGCAGGATCCAAGAGGGGGAAACAGAATGCAGTAGGCCAGACTTAATTTGAGCAGCCAAAGTGCGCAGAGAAACCCGTAGTCCACAGGGCAGAGGAAGCAGAGCATCCTTTCACGTCCCCCTTCGCCGCCTGTGAAAACCGTGATGGAGAGCGGCTGTAAATTATGGCATTGCCAGCTAATTTTACATGACACAGATACAAACGACTTTATTTCTCCTAATTGTGGAAAATAATGAAATCGCCTTACCCTCCTTCTATCCATGTTCTCTATCCAAAGGTTCTAATTTAAAACATTTGGTGGAAAAATAATACTGGGGCATTGTTCTTAAGGAAAAAAAAATTGTAATCACTTGGAGTTTAATTCTACTATGCAGAGAACATAAGCTTATCCTGCGTGATGGTACAATGACAAAATGAGTTAATTACCAACTCATCGTAAGACAGATGTACTTGTCATAGAAACAGGAGCCATTATTTCACACAAAATAATGACCCAGATAAAAAGTAATGACTGCAAGCTGTAGCCGCCAGTGACACAGCTTCATCTTGGCCTAAGTGAATGGCAATTAACAAGTGCCACACCATATATATACACGGAGGCCAACCTATTCATCAAGTATTCACCGAAAAAAACACAAATGGTGTTCAGTGTCTTTCTTCCCAGAAAGCTCCTGTGGTCGTCTACCTGTGTGATGACAGAAAAATTTACAACCTATAAAATTCTGCCATCAGCTGGAACAGCTGTCGCGCGTACAGAGGAGCTTTCGGCTCCCCTCTGCTCTTTGCACGCCGAGGGGGTGTTTTCTCCAGAAACCCTGTCCAACGACAGGAAAGAGGAGCAGAGGAAAGGGGGCCCATCCTTCTCTCTTCTCCTGGTTGTCACGGACACTGGCCTAGAAACTGAAGTGGCAGCCGGCACTGACAGTCCACAAAGGCTGGAGACTTCCAGGTGAGAGTGCAGGGGCGCACGGTGGGGTGACCTCAGCACACCTGGGCTGTAGGGCGGGAGACTGCACTTCCTCTCTGCTGACCCTGATCATGAACCACCGTTCTGTGGAGAGTGGAGAGGAGCAGAGGCAAGAGACTGCAGCACACGCATCTGGAGACAAACTCTGGGTCGGAAATCTCAGGACTGCTCTAGTGGGCAAGCTGTCTAGTCTATCTGGATCCAATAGTTTTTATCGGAAAACTAGGTATACAGTAGGTGCACAATGACATGGTGGACTTTAAAGTGTATAATTTTTGGCCCTCGTCAGGTAGCTGAGTTGGTCAGAGCATTGTCCTGATACATTAAGGTTGCAGGTTCAATCCCCGGTCAGGGCACAGACAAGAATCAACCAATGAATGTATAAATAAGTGGAATGACAAATCGATGTTTCTCTCTTTCTCTCTCTCTCCACCTTCCTCTCTCCCGCTCTCTAAAATCAATTTAAAACGTTTAAAGTGTATACTTTAAAACATTAATAACAAACCGAATCAGCAGGTGTCTAACTAATCTAACTCATCTAACTCATCTAACTAATTATGGAATGAACCATCAGATACTGATGTGCACACGTACTTATTGTGGGCGAAAAAGAATGTGGGACGAGAGTAAAAGTCTTAAAGAGAAACTGGTTTGCCCTTCAGGGTATATAAACCATACCTCTGATGTTCTCTCCTTCTCTGCTGGAGAGATGTCCATCAGAGATACACTTCAGACACTAGAGACCCCCAGCCTCTGAGTGCTGCTAATCAGGACACTGTCTCCTTAAGACCTGACATGGGCAGCGTGCAATGGGTCAGCCACACGATGGTCAGGTTTGGTAAAGACCAAAGCACTAAGTCACATTTTTAAAGAGCACATTTGAGAGAACAGCCAGAGCCTCACACTGTCCTCTTACCTACTTACCCTCAAATCGTCCAGGCGTCCCAGTCTTAATCGCAAAACCATTTCCCACACGATTTTTCCCCCAGTACTGAGATCACGGCATCGATCCCACCTCTCAAACATCCCTACCCAAGTTTATTAGAACACTTTATCTGCAGCAGTCAAAAGAGGACGGTCCTATTTAAACAGACATCTATACGACTTACACAAACACTTGTGTTCTCAGGCTTATGCACAGGCGAACAAAAATTTCTTTCCCCTCGTTACTCTGAATTTTACCAGAGTAGAAAGAGTCTCCACCGTCCTAGTAAAATTACCAGAAATTTTGACCTAAGAGGCCATCTGATTCCTGGTCCTCAGCCTTGGCCCCCACCACAGTATGAGTGAGTGGTTATTCCCAGGGCCTTGTAAAGCCAGAACACTCAATAAATGTCAAAGGGAGGGAAGCAGGAAGAGAACAACAAAAAAAGAATCATTGGGTGTTTAAAGGGACAATCTAATTATTTCACTCTGCTGCAAAATTCCTCTCAAAAGCCTCCCACTGTTTTACAGCCAGTCCCGGCCCCTTCTCCTGCCCCTAACACACACTCCCTGACTTCCCCAAGGGCCCTCTGATCTGCTGACGCCCTTGGCTCCCTCCTGCCTCAGGCCCTTGCACACGCACATGCCCGCGCTGCTTCCTCTGTCTGGAGGGCTCCCCCACCTGCCCAGCCCAGCCCGGCACCAGGGAACCCCTCCTCACCCTTTTGTCTCAGCCCCAGGTCCTCCGCACACCCCTTCAGGGTTTACCTGCCTTTTGGGAGGGCAGCGGGGCAGGGGCCACGCCTACTTTGTTCTCTGTATCCAAGCACCGGGGCCAATTTCTGGCCCCAAGTTAGAAATAGCCAACACAGTTATTAGTGAATTCGCTAGGTGACCGACTGGATCTCAAATCATAATCACCTCTGCGGGGGGGGCAACTGCCAGTTCCTGTGGAAGACGGGGTGTGGGAGAACAAGATAAGCTTGGGGCAATTAACTGAGCCCCATTCAGGCAAGGACGGTCCTTCTGCGGTAAATGCCATCATCAAGTGCACCCTGCGACTGGGCGGAAACCTCACATGGCAGGAAGAGGAGTTCAAACCAGACCCATTTCTGGGCAGAGAAGGAATCCCCTGCAACTAGGGACTTCCCGGATTCAACCGCATGCCAGCCGCCACAGGACGCTGGTGGCTCCCACCCTAAGAAAGGAAGGGGACCCGTGGCAGTGGAGATCGCCAGGGTGAGTGGAAGGTGGGATGTGGGGGAGTTTACACCACCTTGAGGCTGCAGGCCTGGCAGGTGTTAACCACGTCACTCCAGCCTTAAAAGGCAGGGTCCAGGGTCCCGCCGGCCTGGGAGGAAGGGGAAGCCACGTTGCTTCAGAGTCAGCTTCAGCCTGAGCCATGTGCGGGAGGGAGCTGCATCCCTGTGGGGTCAGCCCGGGTCAGACGAGGCCTGGCTCCAGCCCAGCCCGCAGAGCCTACGGCTGACCTACCCGAAGCCAGCCCCTTGCCGGTTCTCTCGGTTCTCTCGGGGGAGACGACCTTTCCAACTGCACCCCGACTGCAGGGCTCACCTTCTTAATGAACTCCGGGATGATTTTTTGGTCCGTCAGGTGAAGTAAGGAGGAGCAGCAATCTAACTCCAAGACGTAGCCTTCATGGTGAACATCAGTTTTCTGGGATCTGAAGAGAGAGGAAAAACACATATGCAAAGATTACCGTTTCCGCAATATAAAAAAAAGGGTAGGTGTTTGCTAAAACCCTACATTGTTTCCTGAAAGTAAACGCCAAAAGTGCACTGCTGAAAAACAATTTATGGTAAACAACTCAAATAATATAGAGAGATCACATCACAGCAAGACCTCCCAGACAAGCCATCAAATAAAAGACATCGCTCTGGAACGAAGGGGTTAGCACAGTATGCAGCTTACGCATTCAACAACACACACACAGTCTCCAGCGACGTATCTTTAATACATTAGCTCTGTCTCTTTCGCTGTATCTCTAATTTTTTCCACTTTTTCTGAGGAGAATGTATTCATATATTCATCACTTAGGAAATTTAAAAATATGTAAGACTTTTAAAGCATTCAATCCCTATAGAGGGCAATCTGGCAAAATCCATCAAAATTAAAGATGCATTAAGAAAAGACTATAAGGCCGCTAAAGTAGAAATTCTGGGAAAAGAGTGATGGCTGAGGCTCTGGCTGCTGTGGCTCCATTGGCTGGAGCCACTGTCCTGCACACTGAAAGGTTGTGGGTTCGACCCCTGGTCAGGGTGCGTACGAGAAGGCAAACAGTTGCCATTTCTCTCTCTGTTTCTGTTTCTCTCTCTCTACTTCTCTCCTTTCCACTTTCTTTAAAAACAATGAAAATAAAATGTCCTTGGGTGAGGATTAAAAAAGCAACTGGATGGCTGAGGTAAACCCCCGCAGCCTTCTGGTCAGTGCAGAGGTGTCCCCCGTGCCCCTGCTGCCGTCCCACAGGGGGCCGGGGGCAGTTCTCCCTGCCTTTCCCACCGTGTGGACATGCACATGGCGCAATGCTGTGCACATTCAGAACCAGAGGCAAGTGGTCAAGCTATCCGCCATCCCTTTCAGGAGCACCTGTATGACACTAACTTGGGTCTAGGAGCTCCTGGAAGCCACATGGCTGGTGATCCCTTGGCCCAGGCAGGTGTTAGGCAACAGGAAGTGGGGCTGTAGTTAAGGGTCGACAGAATGTACTCTCTCTTCATGGGGAGCGGGACTTAAGAGACCCAGGCCCTGGGCTCTGCCCATGACTCACACCACACGCACAGCCACTCTCCACTGGCTGAGGGGCTGAGAAGCCCACTGACCAGGAGCTCCACCAGGCCAGCCCCTGTGAGACCAGATGTGGACAGAAAACTCTTCAGAAGTGAGCGTCTTCACACTGAACTCCTGAGATGCATACATCCCACCGAAAAGTTTCACATGCATATTTACTATAGTACTTTTAAATGAATTTCTAAGCTTCCTATATATCATTCAAAGCAATTCATGCTACTCTTAACCATCTGGGCATGATTTACATGAAACTCAAAAGTGAAAATATTAAAGGGGATTTGGTTTTCCCCAGGTATGCACCTGTGATTGGGTGAGCAAACATCAATGGCATATTTTGATTTTATTATTCCTTCTAACATATCCTTTCAGGAGTAGAGACTGAGGCACATACTTCTGAAACATAAAAGAATAAACTGATTCCGAACTGCGGAAACTGGGATAAACTAATTCCAAAAGAATAAGCCAATTCTGCACCCCACCCTTCTTGCCTTGAAAACTCCATCAAAGACTAGACTCATGTTCTCATTTTCCCCTATTTTTTATCCCACCCCACTTCAAACCAAAGACATAGTAAGAGGAATGAAGGCAGAAGATTCCAGACTTTTGAAAGAGAAGATGTGGCCGTGACATACCATCGTATGTTTTTTTTGGGGGGAGAGTTCTAAGACGTGAAATCCCAGCCGCTCTGTCACACAGAGACTCACATCCGACTGCATGAGGCTGTTTATAAATGCCCACCGGGATTTTAAATGACTGGGTTGAAAAACAGTGATCATTTTCAATACCTCGAGACTGGATTTACTTGGTTAAACACCCATACAATGAAGAGGGAAGGGTCTGTCTTTAAGCAATTCACACCCAGGCTCCTGAGAGATCTAACACGGGATCTAATAATGACCTTCTTTGCTCCTGGAACGAAAATTCTATAGGAAGGAAGACAGCTCCGGGTCACTCTGTCAGATAACTATCTCAGTTACAACTGAACTGAACGAGGTACGAAAGAGCAACAAATCAGCACTGTTGTAAGAGCAACAAAAATCAGCATTGTTGTCAGTTTTCGACATGAAACATGAAAAATCGTATCTCAGTCTCTGGTCTCTTGGAAAAGCAAATCCAATGCATACTGGAGGAATAGATGAGCAGCTAATAAGTCTCCTGTTGCCTTTAGGAATTACCTCGACTATTTGAAATGAAAGGATAGGAACACCAAAGAGAGTGTGAGGAGAGAGGAGGTGTCAAAGACTCCTAAATCCTCTGAGAAGAGCTGCCAGCTGCCCAAGCCTTTGAAGTCAGCGCCCTGTGAGGGTGCTGGGCCAGCGCTGGGTGGACGGCACAGTCACACAGAAACCCTCCCCCCTGCCACAAACCCTGTGAAAAACATCAAATACAAGCAAGGGATTGCCTGCAGGGCTGTCAGAAGGAGTTTCTGGGCTCATCGGCACTGCAGGGGTGGGGGCAATAGTACGAGGTTACTGTGGTGAACATGCCCTCAGGGGAGCCCACTGACCTTCACCTCCTAGAGTTCAAGCTTTGGTACAATTCTTCCCACTGAGAGGGGGCAGGTCCCGTAACTTGCTTCCAATCAACAGAACACCGGGAAGGGGATGGGATGTCAGTCTAATGGTTACATTATGCTGTAAGCCTGGAGGTAGAGACTTCCCATGCTGGCCTTGAAGAAGCTGACATATTGTGAGAGGGTATGTGGCAAGGAACTGTGGGCAGTCCCTGGACAACAGTCAGCAAGAAACAGAAGTCTGGCCCTGGCTGGTGTGGCTCAGGGGACTGAGCACAGGCCTGCAAACCAACGGGTTGCTGGTTCGATTCCCAGGCAGGGCACATGCCTCGGTTGTGGGCTGGGTCCCAGGTAGGGGTGCGCAAGAGGCAACCACACACTGATGTTTCTCTCCCTCTCTTTCTCCCTCCCTTCTCCTCTCTCTAAAAATAAATCAATAAATCTTTTTTTAAAAAAGAAAAGAAAAAGAAACAGGAGTCTCAGTCCTGCGACTGAAAGGAACTGAATTCCGCCAGCCACCCTAGGGAGCGCGGAAGCCAATCTTTCCCCAGTCCAGCCTCTGAGTGAGACCGCAGGCCAAGCCAACACCTGGAATGCAGCCTGAGAGACCTCATACAGAGGACCCAGGGATGTGACAGAAACTTTGGGATGGTAAATGTACGTTGTTTTGAGCCACTGAGTTTGTGGAAATTTGCTACCCAGCCCAGAAAATGAATAACAGCTGCTGAGGAGGAAAACTGGGCAGCTTCGTGCTCAGAACAGGCCTCTCCTGCAGGAGGCCAGGTGCAGGGCCAGGTGCAGGCCACACGACCCGGCCTGACACCTGAGAGCGGACCTGAGGACAAAGATCCACCTCAGAATAGTGTGGCTCCTGGAAGAATAAAATCATCTTCACACTGCTGGGTCAGTTCTTAGGAACAGCCAAGGGAAAAATTAACTAAAAAGAGTTCTGACTCATCTCCTATCTTGGGGCCCTCACTTGTACGCAGCTTGGGAGAGTGGAGAAGAGGGGTTTACTTCCAGCCATGCCAAAGGGATTTTCTGAAAGGGTGAGGGAATAAAAGGATATCACTGAGCAGACGCACAATGTCCTGGAAGCCGAGGATGAGGAAGACAAAATGAAGTCAATGCTTCAAGTAGCGGCTTTCAACTGGTGTGCCATGGCCCACTGGGGTGTTGCAAGGATTTTTAAAGCACGCAGTACCTGACTATTTAGTCAGGGGCACTGGCCTCTTTTCCCTCAGATTGTCAAATAAAAAAATGACAACAGCCAACACAACAATAGCCATCCAGTGTGAATGAATCAAAATTATATCTATTTTTCTTGGTCAGCTCAGCAAAAGATACATTTTGGGGGGTGTGCTGCAGAATTTTATTTATTTTACTTTTTTACTGCATGTTTTTCATTACCATTTATCCCCTTTGTAAATCACTACCCCCACTACATTTTAGTAATTAGTCTATGTGTGCCACGAGATGGGAAAGGTTGAGCATCGCCAGCTCAGAGAGCAGCAACATGGTGCTAACGAAGCCCCAACACAGTAGTCCTGACTGCTTAGGACACTGGAGAAGCAGCTAGGACCTCAGAGCCCATCAAATTTTAAAAAGCCATCCTAACATGACAATTAATGCAGTATGGTGCCCTGTTCTGCATCCAGGAACTAAAAGAGAAGATTAATCGAAAAACTGATGAAATGCAAATAAAATCCACTATTTAGTTAATAATGATGAACCGGTGTCAATTCCTTCGTTTTGACAAATGTACCGTGGCAATGTAAAATATTAATGATGGGAAAACTCAGTGAAGGATATATGGAAATTCTCTATAATTCCTTTGTAACTTTTCTGTCAAATCTAAAATGATCCCCAAATAGAATTTATTTTTCACAATGAAAGAAGAAAAGCCATAATATACTAGGGAGATTTGTGCATTTGTTTGTTTTTATTTTTATTTATTTTTAGAGACAGAGAGAGGAAAGGAGGGAGAGAGAAACATTGATTTACTGTT
>PVKM010052259.1:0-10295 GCA_004027735.1 Carollia perspicillata
TGTGTTAATACATTTCCTCTTGGTCTAACCTAGTGTCCACACTTGACCTCCAGTATCTTTGAGAACTCATCAGCCCATGGAGGGCTAAATGGGCTAATTTTTCTAACACTTGGCCCAGATTTCCCTTTCTGTAGCTGACTGAATCAAGACTGGGTACCTAACTAAAGAGAGCAGTGTGATGTGGTCTGGTGTAAAACAAGATAAGCTGTTACTGATAAGATTAAGTACTTTCATACAAGTCATTCAGAAGTTATTATCATAAAGTATAGTTAGTATAAATTATGCTGTAGCACATCATCAAATCTATTAAATTTGAAAAAGCAAATTTAATGACAAAGTAATGATTAGCAGACGTCCAGAATAAAAATAATAGTAAAAATCCAGATTATTATTGCTAGAATTGTACTTATAAATGGCCTCTTCATTTGAGAAATAAGGAAACTATAGTCAGAGAAGTTTAAGTGACTTCTCTCAAGTCACACAGTCAGCTTTTGGCAAAGCCTGGGTGGAATTCAGGTCCCCCCAAATAACCATACTGTGCTTTTTACATCACAGTATTGATCCTGACCAATGACGTCAACATTCTGTCCACCTGACAGTTTTGGCACACAGAACAAAGAGTGAATCATCAGACCTAACGGCTTGATGAAAATTTTCACAAAGGCTCCAAGTTGTTGTTCTCTGTTCTCCCACATTTTTTTTTTTTGGTTGTTAATTAGTTTACACAACGGCTTTCATTCCAGAAGGGGCAGTCATCACTACTGTTCATAAATATTCAATATACCTAATAAACTACATACCCAATTGTAAATTATTTTGAATAAGTTCCCCAGAGTGCAATATCTGTAAGTAAATGAACAAACAAAAATGTGTTTCTTAAATTGGAGAGTTAGAGGACAAAACTTCAGAGCATGTAACTAATGCAACATTTGAGTGTCTGCCCAAAACCGAAGCCAGACTACAATCCGCATGGCTTTCTCTTCCTCTTTGGTTTCAATCTATGAATGAAAATTTGCTCCAAAATTCATGTCAGTTTAATTCAACAAATGTCTTTTGAGGACCCACCATATGCAAAGAGCTGAGATAATAAAAATTCAGCCATCTCTTCCAGAATCTGCCCAATTTTGTTCTCTTCCTCAAAAATCTATAGCTCTCTCTCCTCGAGTGCCAATAGAACTTCATCAAACCATATATAATAATGGTAAAATCAGTGTGGCTTAATCAGTATTACTCTTTTATTCTTTCAAGAAAAGGTTTTCAACTCCACAAGGACAGGAATTCAATAGGTGCCTGTTTTGTTCACTGCTGTAATCCCTAGTGTCTAGCACACTGTGTAGCATCTATTAGATATTTATTAAGTACTTGTTGAACTATTTAATAATTGTTGCATCAGTCTTGCTCCTCATCCTGTAGGGTAATCAACTTGTTCCAACTTTCTGGAAATTATCTTAGTTTTGTACTAAAAGTCCTGCATCCCAGTATACCCTTATGTCCTAGGAAAATAGGGGAAGGCTCATCACCCTACTATAGGAGCTTGCAAGCTGGTCAACTTGTGAAAATCATGTTTCTTAAGAGTACATACCCTGAGATTCTGCTGGGTTCTAATGAGTGGTAAATATACACTTATCCAATTTTTCCCTTAGATATTATCTATCTACAATTCTTCCAAAAGATATTGATTTCCCAGACTATTCCTAAAAATCTACTAGCAGTGCTTTCATAGACTAAAATAATCTTAGAGAATCTTTTTTTTTTCTGGTAAGAAATACATTTCTGGGTCATTAAAGTCTGATTCACAGAGATGCTCAGGTGACCTAGGGTCAGGGTAGTTCAGAGGCAAGAGGAGAGAGCATCGTGATCCAGTAAGTCCCTGGGAAGGACCACACGGGTCTCAAACATCAAACTGAGGAGAGTCATGAGAGGCAACTTCCCTTAGCTATCAGTCAGGGACTGCACCTTGCAACCCTTTTTGGAGGCAGCAGAACTGGCTGTCCCATTTTTGTGTCCCAAATCTTGAAGGTGTGATAAAAATTGTGGAAGGTGTTCTTCCTTAGCTTATAGTTTTATGCTAACTTCTTTGATTTAACTTCCTTTTTATCTTATGTCTCAGATTATGCAATGTATACATGCTAATTGTATTAAAAATAGGAAAGCACATAAAAGTAACAATTTCAAGTACAGTTCCCACTCCACACCTAAACCTGACCAAACATTTCCCTCCCCTGGAAAAACCACTGTAAATGGTTTAGTGTGTATTATTCTTGGGCTTTTCTTGTGGAATTTGTGAATATAGATGAACAAAATTTATTCAGAAATGAAATCATTCTTCTGCATTTGTCATTTCACATATCTCTCAAAAAACTTTCTATTACTATTGATATAGAAATACCTGATTATTTTCTTTTTAGATTTTATTTGTTTACCTTTAGAGGGGAAGGGAAGGAGAAAGGGAGAGAAATATCAATGTATGGTTGCCTCTCGTGCATCCCCTGCTGGGAACTGGCCTGCAACCCAGGCATGTGCCCTGACTGGGAATTGAACCACAGTTATTTGGTTCACAGGCCCGTGCTCAATCCACTGAGCTACACCAGCCAGGGCATACCTGATTATTTTAAAAGTTTAATTATATGGATTAATAACTTAACTACTTTCCCTTTGATGCACATTTAATTTTCCTCTGAGTTTTTGCTATTACTATTACTGTTACAAAATGAAAATCTGTGCTTGCTTCATTGCTATATTGAAAGGTATGTGGATTTTTAATATGATATATTTAATTAAAGAGTTTATAATTAGTGTCATGTTTTAGAGGGAAATTTGGCAGTACCTAGCAGTACCTAACTTCACTCTACCAACTGTAAATATTATTAATCTTTTAAAAATTGCCTCAATGAGCCCTGGCTGTGGCTCAGCAGATTGAGCACTAGCCTGTGAACCAAAGGGTTGCCGGTTCAATTCCCAGTCAGGGCACATGCCTGGGTTGTGAGCCAGGTCCCCAGTAGGGGGCACTGGAGAGGAAACCACATCTTGATGTTTCTCTCCCTCTCTTTTGCCCTCCCTTCCCCTCTCAAAAAATAAATTTGTATTTTGGAATACTTACAATATGCAAGGTCTCTCCTAGGTGCTCCTTTAAATGAGAATATAGTGGTTAGACAGACAGGGTCCCCATGTGGGCATGGAAGGTATTTCTGACAATAAGTCACTAAACCAGAGACCTGAAGGAAGTGAGAGGATGAGCCATGTGGTTATCTACAGGTGATAGAGTTTCAAGTAGAGGAAACAGCAACTGAAAAATAATTAGTCAGAAATAAGCTTAGCACATTCAATTTCTTGACCATTTGTTATTTCTTCTGTGAGTGACTTGTTCATAAATATTCTCTATGTTCCCACAGGGTTATTACTTTTCCCTTATTAATAAACAGGAACTCATATTATTGCTAGTTATCCTTTATCTTTCAAATATATTGTAAATATTTTCTCCCTATCTTTTACAAGAATTCCATGTATGCTATTTTTTTATTGTTTTTATTAACAGAAGTTTTAAAATTTTGTGTCTTGTGGAAGATTCTCCTGTACAGATCATATTCATTTTCCTGTAAAAATAGAGGTCATAAGCATTCCAGATCAGTTACCTTCAACTGCCTTATTTCTGACTGTTTGCCTCGCTCTCCCATTGTTCTTAAATGACCCTTTGACTTACTGCCATGTTCTAGGGAAGCTACAGGACTCAGAAGTAACACCAGGAGCTGTCATTCCTTCCAAGACATGGGTCTGCCCCATGAACCCTACAGCAACATACCAAATACAATTTTTCCCTGTATTTAACAAAGAAATTCTATTTGGATTGATTTATTAGAGTTCAGAAATAAACTCAGAATCTATGTATTTCTAGGCTTTCCTCTGGGTGGTTCTAGAAATGGTATAGTGAATGGGTAAATCATGAATTCCTCCCTGTTTATGTATTCCAAAGACTCCCAGAAAGTATATAACAAGAGAATTCAGGGTATAATAAAAAATGATCCCTCAAACCTTTTGGAGGACAGACAGTTCAGGAGCATGAGCTGAATATGAACTCCCTAGGTATATTCTAGATCTGGATACATCAGCTTTGAAAGAACCCTGAGGGCACGGTTCTCAGGTCTGGCCGAACATCAGAATCAGCCACAGTGCTTTCTCAAAATGAAAACCTTGAACCAAGAAATCAAAATTTGCTAGGTCTTGGATAAGCCCTGGAAATTGTATTTTTAAAGCCATCTGGTCAATTCTCATGTTCGTGATACTTGGGAAGCCGAATTACAAATATTAGGCTCAGATCATACTAACTATTTTGCCAGTTATCTATATACATCTATCACATCTATTTTATTTCCAAAATAACTTCGGAGTACTTGGATATTATGGGTTCTTTAATCATCTTTTGTAAGAATGTTGAATGGCAAATGTTAGTCATTAAGTTTTGTGAAATAAAACACTAAGATTTACCCCTCAAAGAATTGAGTGCCTCTTGAGACAACACCACAAATTTGTAAATTTTGTTCTTTAATGTGGAATATTTTAAATTGCTCTTATTTTATTTCTTTTCACTAGTTTTTCATTTTCTCAGAAGCAACACTCTTTTCAATTTTTTTCTCTCAGAACCTCCCAAAGGGTCAAGAACATTACTGAAAGCAGAATGGTGGCATATAAACATATACTAACTAACTGACCACATGTTCCAGTAATCAGGAAACTGAATAAATCATTATTATACTTTAAGAGTTGGTTGTCTAAACAGAATAATTAAGTTCCCTATGTACTATCCATAAAGGAAGATTTCTTATTAATTCACAATCATAATAAGCATAACATTTGAAGTACTTGAATTCTAAGGACGAGTAAAAAATTCTTTATCTTGAATATAAAGTTCTAAACCATAAAGAAGATACTAACTAATGCAGTTAGAAAATGAAACATATATGGTAATTCAAATACCAGGATACATAAAAAGTGATTTGTTTTGGAAAGATCATATTTGAGGGGGTGGGGGAGACATGTAGGGAATGCAGTTCCAGGCAGATTTCGCTATTTTTATGGTCCTAAAAAATCATTGTAGGAGTATGTTATTCCAACCCCAATCACAAGACAGAAAAATACTTGCCCTAACTTCTAGACAATAGCAAAACTAAGTTTATGATTCTCTCAGGAATCCATGAGTCACTTTGGAAGAATCAGAGGCCATCACACACTGTCAAGGCTGCTGAGCCGCACTGGGACACAGCTGTCCACATTTTTAGACCTTCATCTGACAGACTCTGTTGTATTAAATTTATCCTGAGTCCAGCTGGATGCATTTCTGTTTCCCATCACCCAGCTTCTTACTTACCTCTCCAGTCTTAGTTTCTGATCAGGCTCCACTTTTCCCACTCAGCAGCCCAGCAAGACTGGCAAAAACATCACTTACATAAGCATGCTTGTTTTCTTCCCATCTCAACTTTCAAAGAAGGGACCTGTATTTGTATTACTGAGATTTTGTATTTCTTAGCCCTGGACATCATTGTGTGGTCAAGATAATGGAGACAAAAGAACAAGCTCAAAAGGGTAAAATGACATAAAACAAAACCAGGAAATTATGCCCCCAATATCAAACCTTCTGTCCATGACTGGTTGCTGTGGCTGTAAAAGAATAGGCCTCTTTCCTTAGCTGTGGGTGGGGAGCTCTCTGGTGTGGTTGATGCTACAGAGACCTTCCCTGACATACCAGTTCACGGTTAGACCTTACTGGAATCCCATCCTCGCTCAGCTCTATCTCCTTTGTTTTTCTGTTTTCCTTTGCTGGTTCTTCCTGAAGAACACTCCCTGAATCAATGACATGCACCCCATCCCTGTCTCAGGCTCTGCTTCTAAAGGACCCAGATAGAGACTATGTCTAAAAAGGACTTTTAGGAACTTGCTATGGGTTGTGTGGCTTACTACTACAATTCCAAGCCTTTTGTTATTAGCCTTTGTTTATTTTGAATATATCACTACATGGAGATGGCCTTTTGGGCAAAATCAAAAAGGCCTAGATTATTCATATTACAGTAAGCTTCTCTGAGTTTCATCAAATGTACCTTATTTTCTCTCCAGATCTTCTTACATGCTGTTCCCTAGGTCTGGGACAATTTCCATTTTATTTTTTTGCCTAGAAAACTGTAACTTATCCTCAGTTTTGCTTCTTCCAAGAAACCCTCCCAGATCTCTTCCTACCCTGTTTTTCTAAATTTATGTTACATATATCTCTCTATCACTGTCCATCTTCTAGACATGATATATTATAAACTCAGGAAGGATATAGAATGAATTTATCAGTCATTTCTGAATCCCCATAATCTCACATGGTGCCTACTGCACAATACGGATGAAATTTGAAATTAAAAATAAGTGAATATGTGAATGTTAACAGAAAGGGAAATTGGTTAGTATTGTTTCTTTTTTGATACCTAGAAAGAGCTTGTGCTTGGTATGGATTTGGGATAAGTTTTTCAACTAACTTGTTCTCTACCCCTGATGTAGTGTCCTCCAAGTCGTTCCCTGCCACCTTTGCAAACCAGTGCTGCAGATGAGGACAAGGGTGCTGCATGTTGCATTTGAAAAGAACAAGTGAATTATGATCACTTGACTATAAGGTGCTTAATTAAAGGGACTGCACCTTATTTACCTCTTTATTCCAGAACTCCATCTAGCACAGTGCTTGGCAAAGAGAAATGTGCAGGCAACACTCACTAGGCAAACGAGTTTAGTTTTCTGGACCATAGTCTAGTGACCTATAAATTCATTAAGAATAAACTTTTGAATCTAACTTTTGTACCTACCTTTTTCATTGCTACTTTTTCATGTCATGCTTACCTTCCTCTGGAATCAACTTTCTTCTTCTGTTGCTAGCTACATTCCTATGCCTCCATATATGCTGATCTTTTTATCTAGGACTCCTTCCCTGTCTCCTTTGTGCATCCAAATCCCACGGAGTCCTCAGCTGATGGTGAAGCTTTCTTTCCTGGATTGTTCCAGTTCTTGTTGACCTCCTTCTTCACTGGATTTCATAAAACTAAAAACCACAGTAATGTTGTCATTTCCTCTAGAGCAGAAGCTCTCTGTCTTAGACATTGGGGATGCAGAGATAAATAACACAGTGCCCAGAGCACAATTGGCATTCAATAAATGTATTTTCTAAATAAGTGAGTGCAGTGGATTGGAGTTAGCTAAAAATTCTTTCATCACTTTCTGCAGTCCACAGATAAATTTAAGATTAGAAAAAGATTGCTTGGACCCAAGTGCTTTCTTGGCAGTTAATATAAGGAAATTTACAAATATACCTGGTGTGTGTGGCTAACGTATTTTTAACACTAAAAGACTAGGGTTATTTCCTCCCCCAAAGGGGTGTCAATATTATATTACTTTGAAAAATATGAGTTTATATAGAATTGATGGGATTTCTGAAAGGAAATAATTCATGTTGTGCTGAAATGTGTTTGATTTTAGATATTGAAGGAAAAATACAGTTGAAGACCCAAATCGAAGCCATTCCACAGATTCATGCCCCTCTGTACTCACTGTAGGTCCCCCTTCTCCTCCTCAAAATAGGAAGCACTGAGACCAGAACCCACCCTTTTCCTCACAAGCATTTATATTCTGTAATAGTCTGAGTCATCATGTCTTTGGAATCTGGTAGAGAAAGGAAGTAGCACACAGTGCAAAGAGGAATGGTGCTTTCTGGCAAAAGTGGGCCAGAGTAGGAGAACTGACATCGGAAGGTGAAATAAGAGATGCCGCACGCAAAGGAGAGGGTCTGGAGATGAAGGTGTGTTTGTGTGGAACACTTCTGTGCTCTATGTCAGAGATCCCAACTCAAAGGACTCCAAGAGGCAGAATAATAGGGAGTGCTACAGTCTCTATCAGACCAAAGGAGGATTACATAATTTACAGGCACTTAAATTAAAAAAATTTTGACCACAAGTTTGAAACTCAAAGCCCAGGTAGTGAAGCCTTGTGCTTTGTGTTACTTAGGGAAATATACTTTATACACAAACATGCCCCAAACCTTAAATTTCCTCACAACTTCAAGAAAATTGCCTAAACCTCCTCGATGAACACCACTGAAGCCCAGGTTGCACTTCAGCTGGGAAGATGGCCACGGTAGTGCCTGGCATGAGGCACTACCATGAGGAACCTCACTACCTCTGCCACCATGACCAGTCAATGGGCACCTCGACTGTGTGTTATTGACTGGTGAGAAAATAACTCCTTAAAAAGAGAAACAATACGATCTATATCTTGACCTTCCTCTTATCAGAGTGGCTTGAAACATACTTGGCACCAAAAAAAATATGTGTTCAAATCTCAACTATGCTACACACTATCTGTTCCTTTGGACAATGCATGAAACGTCTCTCTTACCCTCAGTTTCTCAGCTAAAGTATGAACATTTGAACTAAAATGTTTTTTGGTTTCCTTTCTGATCTAAAAGTTACTAACTTTAGGGAAATTTTAATTATTATAAAGTTGTTTATAATGAGCAAAAATCTTGATATGTGTCCTTCAAGTAGCCTATATAGCTTTTACAGGTAGAAAATACAGGAACTCATTTGCCCTCCAAATATTATTATGTTCTCCTGGTTGCACATGTCTCACGAATGGTGCCATCAGCACCCTTATGAGGAGATCTATGAAGACTGTGTCAAGGAGCTTTATTGTCATCCAAACATATCTACGAGTAAGCAATCTAAGGACTTTTTAAAAAGTTGAAAACAGGGTTATAAAGAATAATTTATTCTTTTAGAGCTATCCCCTGATGATAATCACTTTCTTTGAGGTGTTAGTAATATAATAATAGTAATAATAATAAATAATAATCAATCTTATTGAGCACTTACTATGTGGCTACAATCCTTGACATGCCTTAAAGAATTTAATCTTCACAGAATCCTTAGAAGATGGGTACGAAAAATATCCCAATTTTACAGCTGAGGAAACTGAGGGACAGAGAAGTTATACAACTTACTGAAGGTCATAGCTGGAAAACGGTAATGCCGGCATTGATTCTGTCAGTCTGAATTTGCCTAATAATGCATTCTAAAATTCTGCTGAAGATCATCCCATTTCATTTCTAGACCATGATGTCCAGCACTACTCACTTCTTCCCCGTGATTATTTTGTGTTTTCACATTTCCAGAAGTCTGGCACTTCTGTTTTCTGTGATTCTTCAAACACATCAATGTCTGTACCATTTTCCAAGACTTCTCAATAAGTGAAGTGTTCTCACATTAGGTCTCTACTTCTAAGAGGTTATTTTTCTTTTCCTAATTACAAGGTCCTGATAGATTAATGAGGCAAAAGAGAGAGGTAGTTGTCATTCTGTCTGTCATTTGTGAACCCGGACACCGGTCTGCCCCTCTGTGCCCTTCCCCTCATCTCCAAGTACTTTCACAAGACTTTTGACTTTCATTAAAAATTTTACTAAGGACAGAAAACTGTATTTGAATAACAATTAAAATAAAAAATAAAAAAATAAAAAAATTTACTAAGCACAGTTCTTTCAGGTCTCTGTCACTGTTTGTATTTAGTGTCACCAAATACTTATGGAGCACATCTATTCTAGGCTAGCCATTATAATTACCCTTGTGTGATCAAAGATGAAAATGGCATAGCATTTGTCCTCTAGGAGCATCCAGTTTAGTAATAAAAAATAAAGTCATTTAGAAAATAACGGTGAGGGTATCCTTTTCTCCACATCCTTGCCAGCACTTCCTTTTTGTTGACTTATTAATGATGGCCATTCTGACAGGTCTGAGGTCATAAAACTGTGGTTTTAGTTTGCATCTCTCTGATGGCTAGTGAAAGTGAGCATTTTTTCATATGTCTATGGGCCATCTGTATGTCCTCCTTGGAGAAGTGTTTATTCAGGTCCTTTGTTCATTTTTCAATTGGATTGTTTTGAGTCAAATGAGTTCTTTATATATTTTGGAGATTAAACCCTTGTCTGATGTATCATTGGCAAATATAGTTCCCATACAGTCAGTTCCTTTTTCATTTTGATGATTTTTTTAATCCATGCAGAAGCTTTTTAATATGATGTAGTCCCATTTGTTTATTTTTTTCTTTATTTCCCTTGCCCTAGGAGAGATATCAGCAAAAAGTATTGCTACTTGTGATATCTGAAAATTTTCTATGTTTTTCTCTAGAACTTTTATGGTGTCATGACTTATATTTAAGTCTTTTATCTATGTTGAGTTTATTCTGGTGTATTGTATAAGTTAGTGGTCTAGTTTCATATTTTTTTT
>PVKM010052260.1:0-10295 GCA_004027735.1 Carollia perspicillata
GAAAAAAATGTTGAATGGAAAGAATTGCAGAAATGTCTCGAAACTTCAAGAGCAAGGAAAACGGCGCACGAGAAGGCCAAGCTCTTTTTCCTCTCCAGTGACCTGACTGTGCTCTCGTCACATACCTGGAGTAAGAGACTGGTTCTGAAGGAAGAAGCCAGGCTGCTGGGGCTGACCCATGAGGTTGTAGCCCCACAAGGTAGACTGTGGATGGTGTATCATCTGGGAGGAAATGGGCGAGTAATTAGGAGGCACTCGGTATATGTTGCTCTGTGGGTACTCCTTCAACATAAAGTTAAAACAAAAAGTTACTTAACTCCACACACCACACAGATAATGAATGCAAAGTCTTCACATCTCATTATTAGAGGTAACTCCTATCATAGTAGGTAAGGCTATTTTTATAAAGGGGGGCCGAGAAGGCAGGAGTCTCCACATATTCTCTGCAAAACACTCATTTAAATGAAAGCTTTTCCTTGATTAAAATGTACTTGGTTACAGTGGAGGAAGATGGGAAAAAAGTCTTTTCTAAACTTTGTTTTTAAAATACTAAAAGCACATTTAAAATATCCGTATGAACCACCAACCACAGCTGAAAGAACATCTTTAGTTGCAGAGTCTCCCAACAGTTTCCTCTTGGAAGGCCTTCCGGATACATGGGGTCTGGATCGGATTCACGCCAAAGGCCCACAATGCTTCAGAACCAGCCGGCCTAGCTAGTATCTTATTCCAATGTTCAAGACAGCACTCTGTAAAAGCAGACTCCACCCCTATCCCGCAAACACAACCATCCCCCTCGTACCCCATGCCTCTGGCTCAGGGCTTCCGCTTCCTTACAGGAGCCAAAAGTCTCTAAGAATCACAACTGCGCATCTCAATTCCGCCACCCCTCCTTCTCTAGTCTAGCCCTAAAGGATGAAGGAAAAATAAATGTCAGGAAACTAAAACCTGTACTACATCCCACTGGGAAGAGGCAGCCTCAGGAGGACTGTGGGAGGAGGAGACATGACCAAGACTCACTTGGGGAATGAGATGAGTTTTAGGTCTTTTGCATCTGAAAAGAACAGACTTCCACCAATGTGGCTGGACAGGCTAGGAGACCCAGATTTCAGGGAGTGGCAGTCGGACCTTTTTAAGCACCCCTTTCAAGACAAAGGAATACTGGTAGGAAGACCATATGAAAAGATGGCAGTGACATCCGAAAGTCATGGTGATCATTTCTAGAATAATATTAATCACCAAGCTATCAGAGAGAAAAATACATGTGGGCTTGGACATAGGTGAACAACAACATTAAGTAATCATGATTTCTAAACACTAAATTGAGAATATTTTTTCTACTGCACAGCAAAAACACCCTTGAATTTGACAGGAAGTCTCAAATCAGCTCTCAGGTATTTTTCAGGTGAGGTTAAAAGGAAATATACTTTATACATTGATTCTGTAAGTTCTGTAAAATTATTTCTAAATTACCATCTTATAGATTTTTGTTTTTTCCAAGAATATGTTGCTGTAGGTAGGGAAGGCTAGTAGGCAAACAAGAAGTAAAACAGTATTAGATTATGTTTATTTTATCTTTTATAAAGTATCAAAATATGGTAAATAAGTAGACCATACAGGAGAGTAAGGTGGAATGGTAAACTATGAAATCTCAGAAATATCCTATTCAATATATTAGATGGAGACTTATTGAGAGAAAGGCAAAAAGTTTTTTTCCTCTTAATATACTACAGATACCAACTGTCTAAAATACAGTAACTATTTTAGACATGGCTTATAATAAAAAAAATAAAAAGAGGATGAGATTTTATAGGTCTGAAAAAGTCAAGTTCCAAATTTGAGAAATTATGAGGCACTGAAATATTAAATATTATTCACAATGGAAGCCTAAAATTAAATAGTTATGAAATATGGAGAAAGAAAAATCAAGAGCTATGATCCTGATTCTGTTAATTATGACAGCACCTCATTAGGATAATTCTTACAAAAAGGCTTCTACTACTTTCAGCAATGTTGCTAGGAAGATAATTTGGACTCTAGTAAATCTTCTACCAGATGCTCACGAGCCAAAGATCCCTCTACTTCCCATACTTACATCAACTCTCGAGCTTGATTTTGTCTTGCGCTTCCTTCCCTTTGTTTTCTTCTCCTCATCTGTTGTGGTTTTTCCCTGATCTGACAGCTCAGCGGATTTCCTCTCTGGTTCCTGAGAAATGGGAGATGTGGGCTCTTCCTCTTCCTCCTCAGGAGGCAGGGGCAGTGGCTCGAGGTAGTAACTCCGGGGTTTGGGCATGGGGTGTGTGTGATACAGAAGGAGGTGATGCTGCTCCTCGTACTTGATCACCTTCCGGTCCATTCGGACAGTCCCAAACCAGGCCCAGGACAGAGGTGCTGGGTTCTTCTGACCCTCAAACAAATCCCATGGGGACACCTTCTGCTTTGTGGAGACCTGGAGACCCTGTGGTAAAATAACAGTCTATGACCACGCGTTTATATCTTTTCCTGATTGAAGGCCAGACTATCTGAGGACATGGATTCAGAGAACATGTTGGCTGGTATGGGCCTTGCAAAGAACTTTAGCACACAGCAGACAGGCTAACTGATTAGTCCAGGGGCACACAGTTACATCGCTACAGGTCAGTGGTTAGAATCCACACCTTAAAATTCAGTTCTATGGTTCTTTATGCCACTGAGGCTCTTTTCAGGCTGTAACACTAGATAGTCCAATGCATTCTACTGTAAAATGGCATTTTTTCCTTTAGTGTTTTTTTAAGCAAAAAATAATATCTAAGAAATGCTGCAAAGTTGATCTTACTGTACTAAATTATAATCAGTTATAAACCTTTTAGGATAAAACAAAACTTAACAGTCAAGTTACATTCAGCCTCTAACTGGGCTCAAATAAACTTCAATGCAAACACGTATGGACTTGACTCAATGTGGGTACCTTTCATGTACTTAATAGGCCAGTCTGTGAAGAGTTAAGTCATATTATTACAGAATTAACTTGTACCAGCAAGTACAAATAGTCCGTCAACTCAACCTTCTTTCTACTGAATTCAGAGGAGAAGATGTTATTCTGTTTTGGCAAATAAATAGTTTATCTTTAACAAGAATTGGTGATGTCCCTAGTACCTACCCTGGCATAGCAATTTGAAAATACTCTTTTTCAACACGACCCTGAAAATAACTACTCAGGCATTCCAGAAAATATGAGTGTTCCTGTTATTATCCACACAAGCTCTTCTTCTGTGAGTGGCTTCACCCAAAACCAAGGCTCAGTTCCATCTGCATGATTCCTATTATGTCCAGAGATTAGACTTCTTTTCTGGGTGCCAAGACCACATCCCCAAACAGCTTCTAAATGTCTCACCACTTGACAGCCCGCTGGTACTGCAAATGCAACTTGTTCATGATTCTAGCTTTTTCTGTCCACAAGTGCATGGGTACACCTAGGTACGCAAGGTACTTTGAATTACTGCAGCGGTGCATTTATTCTATGAGCCACAGTTTTCCACATGTCTGAATAAACTCCTATACCACACTTTCTCCTCTCTCCCAGCTAACTCTACCTGTACCACATTTTCCCATCTCCCAGCTAACTCTACCTGTACTACATTTTTCCATCTCCCAGTTAACTCTACCTGTACATTTTCTCCTCTCTTCTAGCTAACTCTAAAGCCTTCAAAAATGATTCAAGTGTCAATTTTCCTGGGGATACTGCTCCAATTACCAACCTCTCATCTGAATGTGATGGCTCCTTCTTCGGGTCCCCTAACGCTCTGCAACATGGCACAAAAATCTCACTGACTTGTAATTGTCCATCTACCTCTAGAGGGTAGGAGGAGCACTGTTTTTCATCTCTATCATTCTGGAAACCTGTCGTTGCTCATGTTCCTTGAAAGTGTCATGGACTGTTCTTCTTGTATTATAGAAAATGCTGTTTAATATCTTATATAAATTCACTTAATTCAAGTACAGTTTTAAATGAAGATCTTGAAAGATTTTACTTATTTTACAATAATACTATTACTATAAAATAACCATTACACTTCAATGATAAGAATACACTTTTAAAAATTAGGAAACTAATATAAAGATGTTTTATAGGCTTTACAGAAAGACAAGAAAATACATTTTGTTTTTATAAGTTTATATATATGAGAAACAAACATTTACTCTTGCCTGTTTTTTATCTATGGAGTCGAATCCAGCAATTTTGTTTCCCTTTGTGTCAATCAGGGAACCCATAGGTTCACAAGTGATGACATCACATGTCTGCTTTGGCAAAGGTAGCAACTGTCGAACTTTGTCAATACTTTCAGACCGCTTGTCTCCTAGCTCTTTCTAAAAAAAAAAAAAAAATAGAGAGAGAGAAAAGAGAAGTGGAACAGAAATAACAATGAAGGCAAAAGTTACCAAGAAGGAAGTTCCCTTATGAAACATTTCCTTTTAGATAGCTGCAAAGTTCTCTAACTTGGAACATGGTCTATGGTGCAGCTCTCATTTAGAGTGGTGAGTGTGTTTCATTTCTTCATTTTTGGCAGAAAACAGAAGACATAAAAAGGCACTCTTGTTACACAACAACGTCATAGTGCTGAAATGACAAAAATTCTGGGTAGTAATTGCAATCAGAAGTCAGGAGCTGCAGCACCGAACACATTCTCGAATGCAGAGTCAAACCACAAGGTAAACGTTAGTTATTTTATTGTAAGGTCATCAGATATATTAATTTTTTTTCCTATGCTGTTTTTTTATAGTTTATTTCAAAGACTGTGTTAGTGGTTAGTAAAATGAATCAGATTTAGAAATATCAATATCAATATCAAAGTGATTATTTTTCAACTGCATGTGCCAGTCCAAGCAGTTGAAAAATAATGTTGGCGCTTGGTTAGACATTTGGTAATGCATTTCTAAACTTCCTTAAAAAATTAAACATGTTTTATGAATATAAACGTTTTAAAAGAAAAATCATCTAGCTACATGCTTATTACTTTTGGGTACCAGTTGACTTGAATGCAACAAATAACATTTAATTTAATGGGTAGTAAATTAGATAAAATGTACTAAATAACAAATCCATAAACAATTTGAGCTCATAATATACGCAGGTCACAAACTTACTTTCAGCTTCTTTACTAAATTCATGTACGCGCGTTTGTTCTCTTCAGACCCCCCTGGGGATGCATTTGACAGGTCAGAGGCCAAGGTTCCATTGATTAAGACACCCAGCATGTCAAGAACTGTTGTAAATAATTCACTAAGAGGAGACAGAAAATAATTATCTTTACCTTAAAGCAAAAAAACAAAAACAAAAACAAAAACAAAAAAAAAAAAACCAAGATACTTTTAACTGAGAATGTTTATTTAAGGCATAGAATTTTTATTTTTTAAAGATTTTATGTATTTATTTTTCAAGAGAGGGGAAGGAAGAGAGGGAGAGAAACATACACGTGAGACTGCTCGCCTCTCTCACGCCCCCAGCCGGGACCTGGCCCACAACACAGGCCTGTGTTCTGACTGGGAATCCAACCAAGTACCTTTGGGTTTACAGGCCAGCGCTCAACCCACTGAGCCACACCAACCAGGGTTAAGGCACAGAATTTTTAATGATACCTAAAAGATGCAGCAGAATTTGTCGTCAGTACATAAATTCAAGGTGGAATGACAAGTACATACTTGTTAGTGTGTATGTCCACGGTTCCGGAAGTGATGATCTGAAGGAGGAGGAGCGCCCAGTCCGTTGTCCACTGGGTGCTCCTCTGCACCGTGTCAAACATGCCTCCCACCTAGCACATAAAAAAGACAATGAAAAAATGTGCCCTGTGTCAAAGAGAAAAATAACCTGTCACTTTATGTAGTCAAACTCTGCTTAATTTTAAAAAACTCAAAAGAAAAAAAAAAAAGAAAAGGACGGAGCACCCAAGTATGGGCATATCATCAATAAGAATTACAGGTGACCCCTGAAAACGCAGAGGATTAGGGCAACGGGTTTCCTTTCAGTAGAAAATCCACATATAACTGCTACTATAAACCAGTATAATTAGCTTTCTTTCATTCCTAAATTTTCAGGACACCCATTTGCATGACAAAATTTTAGTCTGAATATGTCAAAACCATATAATGTGATTATCTACAACTTTGTGCTGTAGGAATCTAAGCCTGTTGTCATAATAACACTTGGAA
This sequence comes from Carollia perspicillata, assembly GCA_004027735.1. Lineage (NCBI taxonomy): Eukaryota > Metazoa > Chordata > Mammalia > Chiroptera > Phyllostomidae > Carollia > Carollia perspicillata. The sequence goes on from PVKM010052260.1 coordinate 6,187, forward strand.
ATATCCAGTAACACAAAAGTACTGATGTGCAGGAGGCTTGGCCTGCAGTCAACTCATTCACATGTGGGAATGAAGTTAAAATCAACTGCCAAATATCAGGCAAGCCATCCTCCAGGGTAGCCTTCATCTGGCTTGTCCAATGCCAAGGATGGCAGCGGGGATTCAAAGGAATATTCAATGTACGAGGACATTTTAAATTTCTGTAAACCTTCCAGGTGGGATTTGTTTTTATGATCAGTTTGATAGAATGTTTGATAAAATTTTGACTTAAGTGCCATTTTAAGTTGTTTTTTAAATAAGCATAGTAAAGGTTAACATTCATCTCAAAATAATAGTCCTCTAAGACCTCCTCTGAGCAGACACCAAAAAGGAAAGACTCTATGGGGCAGGGGTTGCAGAAGGCAATCAATGCTGAGAATACTGACTGCAGTCCGAGCCCAAGGTCAGACCAGACAGGAAGGACGGCAGCCCGGAAAACAGAAGGCTAGAGAGACAGGAAGTAGTTACAGAGAACAAAGAGCAGAAGGCCTCACCTTGTAGCAAAGACTAGTGACCACAGGAGAAACGGGAAGCTATTTTAGATAAGTTTAACTCAGGGAAAATACTAGAAGTGTCTTACCAAATTTAGGCGGAGTTGTAATGCTTCGTGCATCATCTGCCGTGCTTTTATGTCATCTTGGTATCGTTCTTCTCTCCAATTACTTAAGATCTAAATCAGAGAATAAATTTTTTAAAACCCCCAAATTTGTTTTCTCTGTTAAAATGTTTTTTTTTTCATATTTAAACAGAGCTTTTTACTGACAGTCTAAAGTAACTTCTCAGTTTAATCAATTAGCAAATACTAAAACTTTCCTCCCCTTTCACCACGCAGACAGAAATTTGGCTATCTCTTTGTCATTACCTTTCTAGGAGGGAGACGAAGAAGCTATCCTAATTACTCAGTGACAAGTCTTTAAAAATGTTATAGAAGACCATCAAGTTAAACACTAACAAAAATAAAGCTTATTTTTAAAATACAGCGAGTGACCCTTGACCAACATGGCTTTGAACTGTGCAGGTTCACTTTTATGTGGCTTTTTTCAATAAATATGCAGTCAGCTCTTCATAAACCTGGGTTTCACACCTGTGAAACTGTGAAACTGTATTTTTGATTGGAGGTTGAAAATTCATGGATCGTGAAAGGACGACTGTAATGTACTCTCCTACGCCATTTTCTGTAAGGGACTTGAGTATCTGCAGACTTTGGTTTCTAAGGCGGGTCCTGGAACCAATCCCCTGTGGACACCAAGGGACCACTGAAGTTTCAGGAAGGCAAAGTTATACAGATTTTTGATTGCATGAGGGTGGGTGTCCCTAAACTTCGTGTTATTCAAGGGTCAAGTGCACATTATTTCTTTGATCTTACACAGATAAGTACTGGACAGACAAAATTACATTTCACACCAGACTTGGGTTATATTTCTAGGAACATGTGAACCCTAGCAAATGTATTATTTTGGTACACTATTAAGGTGGAATCTTGCTATTGATAGATTTGTCTTCTTTATAAAGATTTTATATATATGTATTATTTTTAAAGATATGACAATGTATACATTAGTCAAGTGGTATATCAATTTATACAGTGAATGCTTCTTCACTGATTCAGAGTAATGTTGGGAAAGGGAAGGTTTCTTAGGAAATGGCTCAAGTGGGCCACTCCCCAGATCCAGATGGCATAAGCAAAAAGACAACTCTTCCCAAGAAACCCATACTGCCGTGCTCTTAAAATAATGGTGTTAAATAATGAGTATCATCTTAAAGAGTTGAAATGAGTTACATGCAAAAGTAGACCAGCCCCAACAGATGACGTGTAAGTACACTGCATGGTAAGAGAAGAATACTTCCCCCATCTCCCAAGGTTGACTTAAGGGTGCATGACAGCTAACAAAGCACGCACGTTGTCGTGGAGCTGACGTTCAAGGAGCAGGACAAATAATACATCAGGTGTAACAAATGGCATGAACCAGGACAAGGGACAGAGAGTGACCACAGTCCTATTTTTAGAGTGGTCATGGAGGGCCTCCCTAAGGAGGTGCTATCTGAGCAGAGGCCTGATGAAGTGAGGGAGATGACCGTGCTCATATGTAGAGGAAAGCCTTCCAGGTAAAGAGAAGAAAAGATGCAAAGGTGCTGCAATGATAATTTGCTTGGCAAGTTCAAGGAACAGCCACGTTCCTTGAAAAGAGTGAAGCGAGCAAGGCCATGACCAGTAGGAATCAAGGGAGAAGTGAGAGCCAGTGCCATCTCATGTGAGGTTGTGCAGGCTCAGACTTTGATTTTTATTCTAGGTATAGTAAGAATCATTTCAGCATTTTGTTTACCAAAAAAAATATTCACATTGTTTTATTTTATATTATATTTTACTGATTATGCCATTACAGTTGTCCCAATTTTTACCCCTTTGGCCCCCTCCAACTGGTACCCCTCTGTCTTCCAATAGTACTGCCACCTTAGTTCATGGGTCATGCATGTAAGTTCTTTGGCTTCTCCATTTCCTATGCTATTCTTCACTTTCCCCTGTCTATTTTGTTCCTACCAATTATGGCTCTTATTCCCTGTACCATTTCTCCATTCTCCCCCTTCCCAGCTGCTAACCCTCCAAATGATCTCTATATCTAAGCCTCTGTTCCTGTTCTGGTTGTTTGTTTGTTTGGGTTGTTTTTGTCTTGCTTTTGGATTCAGTTGTTGATAGCTGTGAATTTGTTGCCTTTTTAATGTTCATGGTGATTTAAAAAGGATCACTCTGGCTGCTGTGCAGAGAACAGATTTGTCATACCCAAAGTTAGGAGACAACAGGAGAACCAAGTAAGCGTCCTTGTTCATGTTTATCTACACCAGTCAAAGGGAAAACGTGGTGTCATAGAACCCGGGCACCACAGGAGGGCTCCATTGGCTCTGCAGCAGGATAAAACACCCGACACGATCTAACCACTCTGTTTTATTCCGTGATCTCCAATTGCTAATGTGGTCACTAGTTTCCTGTGGTACAGAGGATGCAAGTGCCAGGGGAATTGTAGCTGGTGGAAAGGCAAAGTCCATATTCTTTATAAAAGAACTAAAATGCCTTCTGATTTCTAAATGAGTATCTTGTGCGCTTGACTGGCATCAGAATGGCTCTAGCAGTAAAATAAAATCAAGTTTCTGAATCTACAGGGCTCAAGCTGAGACCCTGCCTGATATGTGGAAGCTCTATTCCGGTCTTACTGCCGTGCCGACGAGGCTGGGCTACTCCAGAGCCCCTCCCTTGAGGCAGGTCAGAAGAGGAGCAGATATGCCCAAGTTAGGTGCAATGTTGAAAAGTGTTTCTTTTATAGACTGTAGATTTTATCCAATGCATAATTAATATAAAATTGTGAATCTTGTGGTGACTAGAATGCTTGGGAGGAGAACAGGGTGTGGATTATGCCTCCCTGCATGTAATCAAATTGTGGTATGTCCTTATTACTTTAATCTTACTACTTGAAAGGAAAACAAATTAATGCCATTGGAAAGGTATTTGCCGGGCTTAATTCTCTACCACACTTGATCTCCGGGGTTCCCAACCTCTGGGCTGCAGACTGGGATGGGTCTGCGGGTGTTAGGAACTGAGCTGCACAGCAGGAGGGGGGCTTGAGTGCGATGCACCTGAACCATCCCCAAACCACCCCCTTGCCCTGGTCCGTGGAAGAAGTGTCTTCCACAAAAACCAGTCCCTGGTGCCAAAAAGGTTGGGGACTGCTGCTTTACCTGATTAACTTGATTCTGGAGGGATGTTAGGAGGCCTTCTCGTTGTTCATCTTGTCCCTTAAGGCAGGTAAGAACCAGTGAGAGGAATGGTTGTTGACTCAAAAGAGACATACTACAAAGGAAGTAATAACAGCAGATCTAGTTAGAAAGAATGGATTACTTCCTGTGCAACACCAATTCCTCACCCTTGGGTTATTGATTCATATTTATTTTACTATTAGAAAATGGAGAGTTAAATTATATCTCTACTAATTATATTAAAAGCTACTGTAATGCTTCTAAATAATTTAATATTGAAGGCATTCCCCAAACTAGCATAAATTCATACTGCAAATGAATAT
>PVKM010052261.1:0-10278 GCA_004027735.1 Carollia perspicillata
CTCGAACCCAGGCCTTCTGACTCTGGATGTCACCATTCTCTCCACTACGGTCATTGAAAGCTGCCTAAACTCCTGCTGGGCGCTGTTCATACCACAGCCGGTTCATCTGTTAAATGGAGGGGATTATAGCCGTGGGGCCCCAAACCCAGAGAGGAGTAACTGGTCCATAAACGTCGCTCATTGCATCAGCGTCGCTGGTCCTCACCTGGGACTCCTCCCTGCACAGGGCGAGCCCTCAGAGGACCCCGACCATTGTCGTTTCTGAAATTACAGTCGAAGCCGTGGGATCTGATTCCGTGGGGACCACTAGCAGGTCAGCGGGCTAGAGAAGTTCATTAAGAAACAAGATCACGTATATATGCCTGAAAATCTTCCCTTCGATTGTAAACATCTAATGCACTTGAATTTACCAAACACCTGCTTTAGGGCCCCTGACTTTCCTGCGAGCATGGGGTGCCCACCTGACCGGGTGTCCATAGGCCATACCCACCCACGATGTAGCCCCTAAGACTTCCAGTTTGGGTTTCTTTCACGCGTAGCTAGACCGTGAGCATGCGCCCAGAAATCAGCGTGCGGTATCCTTCCTAACTGTCATTTCCCCTCAAACCTTTAGCAGTATCTGACATCCCTTTCTGCAGTGACTTCCTTTTAGAGCACCTTTTGAAAGCTTTTACCTTAAGTTTCGTAGCTACAACAACTCTCTTTTTGCATGATTTCATTGGCTTCCATGAAATACGTAGCATTTCATTAAAGGAGCTCTTTATAATCACAGGGACCCGGGAGGCAAGGAGGACTGGGAGCAAGCCAAGTGGCTCTCAGTAAGTAGCAGATGACCTGGTAGGATACACCTGGGCAGGTGTGGTGAGAGCAGCCCCGGCACAGCCACTGGGGAGAGTGAGGAGAACTGAGAAGCTGCAGTTAATTCAAAAGACAGCACCTCCAGTCATTTCCTGGGATGTGGTAGAAAGAGCGGGGACCGCAGATCTCCGAATTCCCCCAGGCAAACTGCCAGTGTGAAGAGCCGGCAGTAGCAGGAGGCTTGGCCTGGGTTTGCGTCTCCACCTTATCCCTCATTAGCTGTGTGACCTTGAACATGCCTCCCCCTCCTCGTTGATTAAAATGGCGATGCCATCCGTCTCGCTGGGAATGGAGTGCGATGCTACAGAGAAAACGCTGAGCACACAGTAGGTGCTCCAAAACCAGGAGCTGATGCTACAAGTTCACCCTCACAGTCTCTGGTATCTCACCCCTCATTCAGTGGGTTGAAAGAGACAAAGAAGCCCTCCTTCTCCCCCTCGGCACAAAGAAGCCATTTCAAAATTAGCATTTACAAACCCCTCAGCCCGCTCACAAACCTGAGACTCACCACTTACCCTGTTTGCACTTGCAAATTGTTTTCCTTTGAATTGGAAACAAAACGCACCCAGACACGTAGACTATCAGGGCCGCTACCGCACACAAATGCAGGGTCAAAGCCCACAGCACCCTGGGCTTCAGGCAACACTCCTATTTTAATTGCAAATCTGTAGGCCCTTTTTGTGAATTGCATTTGGGTTTTAAGGGAAGAGGGGTGCCTAAGTCACAGGGTCATTTACGGAAGCCACATCACAGACAGGCGCCCTAATGCACATCACCGGAGGATATGGTAATGGAGCCCAACTGGTGGCAAAACGCTCTGAAATCTTGAGTAAGCTCTAAATCACGATGGGTCTAACATTTACAGTTGATAGACTTCCCTCGCCTAAGTCATAATGAGATGCCTTCTCTTTGTTTTCCACGTTGGCAGAAACGGGGAATGACTTGCAAGGCATCTTTTCAGAGATGTCCTATTGGAGCAGGTTGTAATAAAATATGCATAATATGCACTTAATAAAAGGCAACACCTCTGCTCTAAATTGCTTCATTGAGGTTTGGAAATATAACCGATAAAACGCAGACGGGAAATGGAACGAAGCAGAAGTTGCCTTTATTGTCAGTTATCTCCAAAACGGTCTAAAACTGAAGATAATGACCATACGTGGAAAAAAAGTTTACCAAGTGCAGTGCCCATGTTGTGGGTGGCAACGTCTGAGTCATGGGGGGGTTTGGGTCCTGGAGAGGTGCCTAGACGTTGTAATTCACAAGAATTGTAATTAACAAGGGAAGATCACTCATTTATTTACATTCCCACTTGAACAATAGATAAATTATTTGCTAAAAGTCCCTCCGTGATCCCAAAGTATATTATGGCTACATAGTACAGTGGTCCCACGTTCAGAGGATAAAAACCATGAGAAAAAGAAAACTTTCCTCCCAACAAAACAGTTCCTTTACAACTCCTGCTAGACATTTCCTTTATGGTTTTTAAAAGTTATATTGGTTTTTTAAAATATCAAAATATTTTATGCAAAATATTTCATTTTTAAAAAATTCGCTCTCGTTCTCGGGAGAATGTATGTGCAATTGTTAAAGATATACTGCAGATTGCAACAAATTCTGAAATTAACACTGAATATATTTTCATATTATGTTTACATATGGGTAGGGTTTTTTTAGACTCCCTATCTTTTTTAGATTTATGAGATTCTCTACAATGAGATTTTGTGTGAGTATATTTAAATTTCATATGTGTATATATTTATACACACACCAGAGCAAGATTACATACTTGCTTTAATTTCTCCCAATCTTAAAAACTCATAAAATATTTAAGCTGTTTCAGGACCAGAATAGAAATGCCTCAAACTGTTGTTTAAAATCACAGCCAGCCGTCACCTACCCATGCTAATGAATGGGGCAGTGTAACTAAGGGGAGTAGCAAGCACCAGAACCAGTGCCCTGGGCCTAATGGCCAACCTTGTTCCCAGCCCCGCCCGCTCCTGCCCTCCTCTGACCTGACCTCGCCCACAGCTGCTCCGAAACCGACTCCTGGGGCTCTTTCCCCCTGGCCTGTCACCCCACTGACAAAGCTGCCAGTCGGGAATACAATGGTCAGAGAGTAAGTGGAATGAATAATCGGGCCACTGTGGCAAACAGCTGGGGGTCAGTTGATGTAAAGGTCCCCGTGGCTTCCTTCATCCATTGGGCAAATGTTTACTGCAAACTTAGTGTGAATGAGGCATCTGGTGGCGGTTGAGGCTCCGAGAACCAACTCATGGGACAGTTTCCCTGCTTCCCTGCTGTCTGCAGAGCAGGAGCGGGAGGTGGGCCCTCAGACCCTGAACCACACAGCGAATCACAGCTGTGAAAAGCAGCACAAGAAAAACCGCAATGCGGAGTGAAAGTACATGCCCGGGTCTGCCGTGGGGAGCCGTCAGGGAGCATCATCCCGCAGAAACAGACCCTCGGGCTGAGTAGGACAAGTGGAGGGGAGGAGCAGAGGGGGCCCAGGCAAAGGTCCTGGGGAAAGGAGAGGCTGGCGGCATCATGGGAAAGAGAGGTAGCCTGTGTGTGGCTGGACAAAGACAGCAAGGGGACAGCTAGTAAAGGAGGTAGGAAGGATGAGCAGGAACGCTGCAAAGATAAGTTACACTTTGGATTGGATCCTGGCTGCCATGGAAGGCTGACGTGGGTCTTGACCTTGGGACAGGACCACACCTCCATGTGTCAGCACTTGCTCCGCCTACTGTGTTGGAGAGCCAGCCTGAGCAGCCAGGCACTCACAGGTTGAATTCGCAAAAGATTACGTCGACGTTCCCCCCGAAATTCCCATGTTGGAGCCCTGACCCTTAGTGACTGTGTTTGGGCAGAGGTCCTTACAAGTGACGATTCAGTTAAAATCAGGCCATTAGGGTGGGGGCTGGTTCAATCTGACGGTGTTCTCACAAGAAGAGGAGGAGGAGATGAGGACACAGAGAGAGACCCAGGGGTGCAAGCCCAGAGGGACGACCCCGAGAAGAGGGTGGCCGTGTGCCGGTCAAGGGAAGAGGCCTCAACAGAAACCAAACTTGCCGACAGCTTGACCGTGGACTCCCAGCCGCCGGAACTGTGCAACAGCACACTTCTGGGGTCTGAGCCCTCCAGCCTGTGGGACTTTGTTAGGACAGCCCCGGCAAACTGGCGCAGCGTCCACACAGAACCTCGTGCCAGCGAGATTCGGCACCGAGGGTGAATAGCAGCCGTGGGCACTTTCCCATTCAGCTCACATGTGGACCAACGAAACATGCTCAGTGCGACGCCATGGCACTCCAAGGTGAACTGGGCCTTCTTCGGTGTCCAGGGACACAGGTCGAGACGTGTCCCGGTGTGTGAGTTAGAGGAAAACTTCCCTAGCCTTGCTGCGGACAAAGCACGAAAGAGAAAGTGAGGAACCGTAGGGCATGCCCGCGACGGACCGCCCCAACGGTGCAGGGAGCATCACAGGAGGGTAGGAAGTTGCTTTTTTCCGCCACAGGTTGGTTTCGTGGACTCCAGAACCTCCCGTGAATGAACCATACTGTGTGCACTGGCGTTTCTGGGACTCCGTCCGCCGTGTCGTTTCGGTAGGTCATCGCTTCGCATCACCAAGTCGTCTCCTATCCTCCGAACCGACCACGGGCTACCACCGTTCTCTTGTCGAGTTGCTCTGAATAAAGCTCCTGTGAGTGAGTCCTCGTGTCCAGGCCTTCCTGGGGACACTTGTTTTTATTTTTCTTGAGTAAACAGCTAAGGGTGCAGAGGTCCGCTCGCCCAGGTGACGGAGGTGCAGTTTACTAGGAAACCGTCAGACTTCTTTCCCCAAAAGGATGGGGCCATTTCACACTCTCACTCCAACGAGGAGAGTTTCCGTTGCTCCTTGGCCTTGATGACACCTGGTCATTGTCCGTCTTTTTAATGGGGGACTCTCATCGGAGGGTGGGGCATCTTCTCGTGGTGGTTTTAATTGCATTCCCCTAGTGACTAATGGTGCTAGGCACCTTTCCACATGCTTCCTGGTCGCTCAGGTAGCCTCCTTTGGGGAGTTTTGGTCAAATCTTTGCCCAAAGTGTTGCCACTTTTCATTTCCTGTGCGCCCTGAAAATTCAGAGGCAATTAACAGTCTCTGGGTTCAACAGCGACCCAGACACATGCCTGGACTTTGACCCCAGAAACCCTCACGAATCCCCGGAGACGGAGCAAGAAACAAGTGCTTTTCACATCGGCGACTTGTCATCTGGGGGTGGGCATAGTGCACATTTTTTAGAAGCTTCTTCTGGAAACTTTTTTAACTTACGTGGAAGTCTAAAGAAAAGGAACACAAACCCCCACGTAGCCATCGTCCAGACTGAGCAATTGCCAACATTTTGCTGAACTTGTATTGGTACCATTTTGACAAACAGGACATCAGTTCTTCATCGGGTTATAACTATGGGAACAGGAGCTCTCAACGGAACGAGGTCCAGATCCAAGTTTGACCAGATTAAAGGACAAAACCATATGATTTGAAGCAAATTTTCACCCTAATTTGAACCACAAAATCCATATTTTAGTAACACTGTCCCATAAAGCCAATTGTTGTTCTTGGCCTCTCCAAAAGGGAAAGGAAATAATATATCCATTGTCCTTTAAAATATACCTAAAAAATAAGTTGAAAACTGAGACTCACTTTGTTTTAAAAATGATTATGTATATCACTCTTTATACCTTATACAGAATTAATAGTTATTTTTTAGTCTTATGAGTTTACATCTTAGAAAGGAACATAGGGTTTAATGTTTCTGTGTGTACTACATAAAAATTACATCTCTTAAGATAGCCCAAAGTAGAAAGTATGATCAAATATAATATCTCCTGTCTCTCTTCCGTAGCAGAGTTTCTCCACTTCAGCACTACCGGCAGCGGGCCCTAATAAGTCCTTTTTGTGGGGACCGTCCTGTGCATTGTAGTATATTTACCAGCAGCCCTGGGCTCTGCCTACTATGACATGCCAGTAACAACTTCCCAGTGGTAACAACCAAATATCTCCAGGTACTGCCAGATGTCCCTTGGGTGGGAGGGGATACCTATCACCCTCGTTCTACAAGAATGACCTCCTGGGTATCAGCAGATAGGCAGCTGAGCATCAGTCTCTCAAAACCATGGTTCCCTTGCCTGATAAATAGGAATAATTATGCAGAAGAGGGGAAGAGGGTATGAAGAGCACAGAAGGTGTTAGGTACCAGCAGACTGTGAATTGGCTATGACGGGTGCAGCTCTGCCTTAGGCATGGGTTGGCGGAGGGATACATTAGAAAATGGTGAGAGACCTGGGCCCTCTAGTTGCTTATGGTGAAGAGAAGAAGTAACTGGGGTTGACATAACCTCACCCTCATCCTGGGCCAGGAACTGCGGGGACTCAAACGCACAAGATGAGGCCCCTGTCCTCCAAGAACCACAGAAGGTCAGTAACCAGGTCTACAAGGGCACCTCACCCAGGGCCTGGCGCATAGTAGGCCTTCATCATATGGGATGGTGAGAATGAGGGTGAAGAAGGGCTCAGCGAAGTGGCAGAGATGATACGTGGCTTTAAAAACATAAGGCAGTGCCACGTGGCAGGAGGTGGGACAGTTTAGTGGACGGTGTGGATGTCAAGGCCAAACAAGGTCTGCGTTAACAGCCAGCCCACTCCTGCCACCGAAGGCAAGTGTCTGGGCAAGTTGCTAAGCCACTCAGAGCCTCAGCACCATCCTCTGTCAAAGAGAGAATCATCCCTCCCTTATAGAATTACTGTGCGTAAGGGTCTAGCCTAGTGCTTAGAACATAGACGGTCCCAAATGTTTTCTGTTGGTATTTAATAATATCGTTATTATCATTTCAAACTAACTGCATCTGTGCTGAAGTAACTCATACTCACTGCAATTGGCAGTGATTAGCAACTGGTCAGTATGAACTGGATCACTTAATGGGGATTTTTTAAAAAGAAGATAGATAGAGAGAACGTAAAGAGAGACAGGCCAGCCACTTCAGCCACCCTGAAGGAGAGAGGACGTCTCCCAGGAATCGCCAGGCTGGGCGTGAGCGCTAGTACAATATGGGACAGCAGGCGGGGCGTGCACCGGAAACCAGGGCCAGCTTTTCAGAGCCCATAGAGACTTCGGGATTTTTGAACAACAGGGATTCGGAGTGGTCAACATGAAGCTTGACTTTGGTGCGGATTTTAAACCCAAGTTTTGTGCAAAACCAAGAAGGCACTGTAATCACATGAAACGCAGCCTCACCATGGGCGTCTCTGTCTCTCACACGGTCTGTCCGTTCCGTTCGGTGCCTTTATGGGGTCCCCCGCAAGCCTAGCTTTGCATTTTTATGCATCCATCTCAGTTTAGCCTCTTGGAACCTGCGGTTATTAGTACATTATCACAGAAACCCCTCTTCTAAAGTGGGAGCCACCTCTCCAGGCTATAAATACAATGCAATTAGCCTATCAAGTGCCTTATTAGTATAAGATGTGAGAGGAACACCTACATGGACTCGAAGACTAGTGGATGGGATTTCTGTAGAGAGAAGGTCTTCTTTAAAAAGGCTTACTTTGTATGGAATGCAGGGGTGCAAAGGAACCCACCCACAAATAATAAAACTCATCTTAATCAGTGCATGGCGCATGACCTTTATCATCTGACCCTCCCGTCTCCAGATCCTCGCTTCACCACGAGGCCGTTCTAAGCACCTGTGGTGGGGACCCAGACGTGAGCAGAGAGGTCTCCGGTGATGAGTGATTCGCAGAAACAAGTCACTGGAGGAGGTGTGAATGCCACAGTCTTTGGGAAAAGTCATCTGGTGATATCTACTACTTCTTAAAGCACGTATGCTTTAGGATGCAGAACATCTCCCTTTGAAAACCCACCCTACAAAAACAAAAGGAGGACACTACAGGGATAGATGTGTGCAAGGGGATGGCTAATGCAGAACCCAATGTCGTGGCGCACCCAGAATGCCTAGCGCGCACCAGAACAGCCACCAGCAGTGACGTGGATGGACGGCCCGGGTGAGAACCCCAGTGTGGGACATGGTGCTGCTGTTTTCAATAGAATTACAGCTGTGTGGACTACAGTCACGTTTCCTGACTCAAGGAATCATTATGAAAATAGCCAGGTGTGGAGGGTTTCATGTATGTGGTTGCGCCACCTTTGCGAAAGAAGAATCGAAAGAAAAGCACGCAGAGGAAGCACAAAAAGAAAGGGAAGCAGGGAAGGAAGGGGGGCTGACAGCGCCTTGTTCTCCTGAGACTCCACTGCCCCCCCCTTCAGCCTTGCTTACCTTCGTACGTCTCTAGGAGTCCACGTCCCCTCAGGGAGGCACCGTTCCCTGTATCGTCAGCCCAGACAGTAGACTGCAGTGAACTGACTGCACAAATGATGGAAGAATCCGAGAAACTCAACAGAGGAGGCAAAGTAACCAGAGGTTAGCCTGTGGTGGAGCCAGCCCTCCTGTAAGCCCCAGGACCACAGAGGCGTAGGGAGTGGGGTGTAATTAGGTGGAGAAGCAAAGGCCCCGTGGGCAGCCAGAGCCATGGAGGAAGAAAGGAAAGAGCCCACATGTCCTAGGCTTGTCGTGCACCAGGTGATTCGCAGTGACATCAGTGGTGATGCTAAGAACAGACATAGTCCCATCCTTATTAGAGGGGTATTTTTAATTTTGCTATGAATAGTTTCTATTTATTAAGCACCTACTCTGTGCCGAATGCTACATCGGCTTTTTATAAGCTCATTTAATTTAATGGTCACAACAAGGCAGGAATGGTTGCCCCTTCATTTTATAGATGGCGAAACCGAGACTCAGAGAGGAAACCAGGGTGTCCATTACCGCGCACTGAGTAAGTAGAAGCCCGGAGTTCAAAAGCAATCTTACCCGCAACTGAACTCCCTAGCGTTTCAACTTGCCTGACTGTAGTAAGTCTGGACTTGGACTGCAGACGTCCAGGTCTCGTCTTGACACTTGCTGTAGTCATGTTAATAAATGCCACAAATTCTTTGACACTCCTTCGGTTAATGGGTACCTACCACTTGAGTCTGGATGGTTTCGTGGCTGTTTCAACCAGTGGAGACCATGGGACTTCAGAGGCCAAGCCACGAAAAGGTCATTGGGCTTCTTCCCTGTTCCCTGGAACCCTCGCTTTTCAAGCTCCAGGCTGCTCTGTAGGAAGTCTGGCTACGCTGAGGCCACCATGCTGTGAGGAAGCCCAGATGTCCCTTGGGTGGGACGGGGCACCTCTCCACACTGAAAGGCCAAGTGTCGGTGGCTCAGGCCAGCAACCACAGCCCAGACACCAGATGCGTAAGTGGAAACCCTCCCAGTGATTTTACCTCCCTGCCAATCCAATCTTCCCAGCTGAGGCCCCAACACTGTGGCGAAGAGAGGGCAGTGTCTTCTCCAGACTCTGGAATCGCAGACTCACGAGCAAAAGGAATGATGGGGTCGGGTGCATGGCAACAGGTAACCAGATTACCTGGTGGCTCCGGGCAAGGGCTGGGACACAGAGGCTTTCCATAACTTTTCTATTGCGGAAATGAATAAGAAATACACATTTCAGTCCTTCCCATCCATAATGCATGCATGTGAAAACACCCGGTAAATCGCACAGCACTTCTAAAATGTAAGATTAGCTCAAACGAACTACCTGAGAGAAAGCATTTGCCTTGTGATTCATAACACTTCCAAGGGAGAAAGAGCTGGAATGGAGCCATTGAACCTTTGGGCGCTCAGCCGACGGTGAGATGAGAATGTGTCTCGGAAATTCACTTCTGCTGTCTGATCTGGACTCCCGAGTTGAGGTGAGCACCTGGCACAGGATGCCCTGTAAAGAGCACAGGAGACATGGAGTTTCCCGGCCAAGTCTATCCCCCACTGTAGAAGGTAACTTGGCATCTGGCGAAGAGAGGGCTCCTTGTACAGCAAATGCACAAATAAATTTCACTGGGTAATTAGAATTGTAGCTGAAAGTTAATAAGCTCACTTCCTGCTTTGCAAGCCCATGCTCCGTGCACGACCCTGGCAGAGGTCAGTTTGGCTGGGCCTAAGCTGTCCACCGATCTCCATGAGCAGAACAGAAGCCCAGGACAAAACCTGCGGGTCTCTCCATTAACCAGAGGCTCGGTGACCCCTGCTGTTTTACTCTGGTTTGTTATGCTGATAAAAATAACTTAGCATGTGTGGAGGTCAACTGTGTGCCAGGCCCTTCACAGGTGTGTAATAAAGCAGGTGTGATTATGCCCTTTTGGAGGAAACTGAGGCCCACAGGACATTTTCCGATAAGCAGCAGGGCCAGCATGTGAGCGGGCCTGTCCCCGTGGTCCCTTCCCCTGCAGCACCGTCCCTCTGCTTTCTCTGTCGCGGAGGACGGCTGCGTGCTTCTGTTGCAGGGACTGGC
>PVKM010052262.1:0-10283 GCA_004027735.1 Carollia perspicillata
GTGAGTTTGGGAGGCAATGGATCGATGTTTCTGTCTCACATTCATGTTTCTCTCTCTCAAATCAATAAACATTTTTAAAAAAGGATTAAGAAGAAAATATGTTTAATTCCACCATTCGGTGATAATCACTATTAAAATTATGATGTATGCCAAAGACAGTAATATGTGTTAGTATTTGGTACATATTGCACATATACACACGCCCCGTACATATCCACGGCGCTCTTTCCGAGACTGACCCGGATCCAGAGTTACGGGTACATGGAAACATATGTGCATCTGTATGTGGTGTGCACGGTGTGTGTATACATATGCATATAAAGTGTGGGTATATGTCACTGAGTTTTATTTTACAAAAATAAGGGTCGTAGTTTACATACACACACATTTACTTTAGCCTAAAAAATGACATCGACGTCCAGTTCGTCTAATGGTTTTCGGATGGGTCATCTCTGTGGCTGCCACAGTGGTTCTCTCTCTCTCCCTCTCCAGCGTGGCCGCTTCCTGACCACTGGCCACTGTGTCGTTTCCGAATTCGTGCTCCCTAGGCGGCGCTGCAGCCGACATCCTCGTCCAGTACCGGAACCCTGGTGTTTTCTGACTCAGCTCTGGCTCGGACTAGAACCGACGCAGCTGGACGGGTGACGCCTCGGGGCAGCCTCCCAGAAGCGGGCCTGCTGAGTCAGCGGGTAGGGAACCTTTTAAGGCGGTAGCTTGTCACCTGTTGCCAAATCGCGCTTTAAGAAGGGGCCTAACCGGCATTTCCAGCACAATGGATGACATCTCCCCCAGTTATGGGGAGTTTCCACATCTTTGCCAAACTGCATTTCCCGGATGCAAGTGAGGAGGAGTGTTTTTTCATATGTTAATCGGCTGGCTGTTCTCCTTTGTGGTTCCTGCGTGTCTTTTGTCCGGTGTTCTATTGGGGTGTGTTCCTCCTTTGACAGTTGTTTAAAGGATTTGCGGTAATTAAGACTTTTAGGTTGCCCAAGACAGAAACAAGCCTGAGGCAGGCTGGGCGAACATCAGAGTGGGTCGGCCAGGGCGGTGACATCAAGGACGAGGACGCAGGGTGGGAGGAGAGGACCCCAGGCTTCCCTGGGAGTGGAGGGGGTCCCAGAGGACATAGGGCCCAGCTCCCTGCTGATACCCTGAGGCCACTCTCTCTTCTTGCCCCGAGGGGCTTTCTCTGCCACCTCATCTTGCCGGTGACCCCCCCATGGGGACCAGCCCAGCCTGTCCCCACTCCATGACCTTTCAACTCCAGTGACCTGGGAAGTCTCTAAAGACAGCACCTGGCCAGCCCAGCTCTTCCCCAGGCAGGCCGTAGGAGAGGCCGGCCGATGGCTTGACTGTCTTAATGTCATATGTGCATCCTCAGTGTCATCGGTCCCTTCTGGGTGTACAGGTCCCACCTGGCTATGCTCCAGGTGGCCCAGGTCTGCAGGCACCACAGGGCAGGAGAGCTGGGTGCCCTCTGCAGGCTGCGGAGGGCTTCTGGCAAAGGGCCTTCCCAGAGAGCTGAAGCTGCCTTGACCCCTGCACCCCAGGGGGAGCCTGCAGGAAGGCCCCGTGTTCGTTTAGGGGTTCACCTGGCACCCACTTTATTATTGCCATGTGCAGACATACTTGCTTTTTTAAAAGAGTGTTCTTTCTGGAATCATTGCAGACTCAGAAAAGTTGCAAAAACCACACAAAGGCCCCCTTGGCCCAGAACCCCAAAGGTTAACACTTCCCCACATTGGCTTTATTATTCTCTCCGTATGTAGACGCGTTACTACCTTTACCATCTAAGAGCAAATTGCAAACACGGCTTGCCTTCACCCCTGGACGCTGCAGCGTGTTTTACAACAGTGAGCACAGTCCCTCCTGCCACCGCACCCCAGCGACGCAAATGAGGAGATGAGCTCTGATACTGTGATACTATCTAGCTTTTGTCCAAGTGTCACTAGCTGTCTGCTGATGTCCCCTTTCTCTTTTCTCCCATTTCCCCCACGAAGTGCCCTGTCTCCTCGGACCCCTTCAGCCTGCTGTGACTTCTGGGTTTTCTTGACCTTTAACGACCTGGATGACTTGGAGGGGTACAGGCCAGTTATTTTACAGGATGACCCTGACTTTGGGTTTGTCTGATATAAAAGTCAAGTTTTGCATTTTTAACGAGGATCTTAGAGACATGAAGTGACACATGCTCCCCGGTGCCCCAACCGGGGGGTGGGGACACTGGTGCCCACCAGTTCCTTCCCTGGAGATGCCAGTGGTCAGTCTCTGGGTCAGAGACTGTCAGGCCGGTTCTCCCTTTTCTCTTTGCCATCATTGAGTGCCTCGGGGGTGGTTCTCTGAAACTCCGTAATGAACCCTTTCTCACGAAATTCTTGCTAGTTCTATCGCCCGTGGGTATGTCTGCTTGAAACAACAATTATGGTGATGGCGGCCTGACAGTGATGTCGTTCGAAATTCCCACATTCCATCCGCACGAGTGAGGAGTCTCCTGGGACAAGGGGCTGCCCCTGCCCGCTTTGGGCTGGTTTTGAATTTCTCTCTATCAGTGTGGACTCACGGGCTCCTAGTTCGTTCTTTGGGCTGTAACCCATCACTGTCATTAATTATTTCGAAGTTTGAGCTGTCCTGGATGGGGCCACTGGCATCTGGCCCCTGTGTCCTTTCGACCTGCCCTCACCACCCTTGGGTCGCTTCCTTAATTTTTGGTACAGCATGGCATGCTGGGTCCGTCGCACCCTGTCTCTGTGCCCGATGTGGGCTCTGGAGTGTCCCCAATGCTGTGTCCCCCTGTGAGGGAAAAGCAAGCTATTTTTTAGTAACTCCCAAGTAGCAACCTAGTTCTCGCCTCCCGCTTCTGTAAAACTGTTTGGCCTTCTAAGATAAGGGACTGTTAACCCATTTATCACTCACCCCGCCTGCCTATTGCCCACACCCCGCTAACACCTGCATTCAGCTCCTGTAATCTGCTTGCAACATTTTCCAACCCAGCTTTCGTGTCAGAGCCTGACAGTATAAAGGAAAACTTACTCCCCATGTTCAGGGCCCAGAATTTGGAGGCTGTCTCCTCTGGGTCCGCATGTGTTAATAAAGCGCTCACTCCATTGACCCCACATTGTGTCAGAGTCCGTTTTTCTGCAACACCCCAGGAGCGTCTCAGAGCGGACGGCCGCAGGAGCAGCATGTGGGTGTCTGCCCACTGCCTCTCCACCCAGCTCTCCCGATGCTGCCAGGTCCCGTCTGATCATCCCCTACCCCATGTCGGTCACCCTCCTTTCCAACCAGGAAAACCCTGGCTGTCTTGATCCACAGTGACTTTATTTTTTTCATCCAGGCCTATCGTATATATAAGATAGTTTCAGCATTGCTACCCCTAGTTGCTGCGGAAAACAAAAGGCTTGACTAATTGGGGTTCTGATGTGGAAGCTTCTCACCGGCACCCAGATCCATCCCGGCACAGGCAGGTGGGTGGGTGGGGGCCAGGCCCATTGCTCTCTGGTGGCTCAGTCCCCCAAGGATGGTCTTTGTCTGTGGGGATGGGGACGAAGGGGGAAGGCTGGAAGAAGTATCATTGGCAGGGGAGTCATCTTCAGGTTCTGCTCGGTCCGAGGAGGAGGGAAGCTGCACCCACCTCGGTGCTGCTGGGGGTCTCACAGCCGGTCCCAGCCAATCTCCCGGCAGCAGCTCAGCTGAGTGGTCCGGCATCAGCAGCCGGCGTGGGTTATGCCCAACCACCTGCCCTTCCTGTTTACACACCAGCCCACGGGACTGCAGTCGGAGGGACAGACGGCAGGATGGGGTGGGATGGGGCGGGGCGAGCTTGTACGCCAGGGGTAGGCAGTGCCCCACCGCCTGGCCCCCAGGAAGGAGGAAGCAAAAGCACAACCTCTCAGGCCACTTGGACCTTTCTGCAGAAAACAGCACCCAGAACTCTTAGAGAAAGGCCGTGTCCTTGCACGTTAGTGATGCATCTCTGACGATGGTCAGCGAAGCAGGTTGGGGAGCGTCTGAGTGAGTCGTGTGGAACGGCACAGGCAGACAGGACACATTTACGGGGGGCGCTTGGACCTCTTCGCAGGCCTGTGGTAGAACACGTAGGCAAATGAGTTCAGACGCAGAAGTTCAAATCCTGCCATGAACAAGGATGAGAGACCATGCACGTTGGTGCAACGGAGAGGGCGGAGCCATTTGCAGGTTTTCGTCACACACACGGTATTTCCGCATTATGTACGCTCAAAGAAGGCCTCAGCAAGGCCCTGGAAGTAGACATTTACCAGGCCATATTCTCTAATTGGGTTTCAGTAGAACTAGAAATTTCCGAGATGTCTTTGACCAAACCATACAAAGATCCAGCCTACTCCTTGGAACATTAAAAACCACTCTCTCAAATAGTCAAAGAGAAAATAAAATACAGCCAAACATGGAAAATGTAGAAAATAATTGAAATGACAATCTTTTGCATCAAAACTACGTTATTTTCTCAGAAACGAGATCTGTGGGGACCAGGAGCTGGGAGGGTGGGGGGATGGGAGATGCTGATCTTAGGGCTCACCCTCGTGGTTATGAGGTGAGTGACTTCTGGGGACCCTATGGACAGCGTGGTGACTGCAGTTAATGACACTGCATTATACACTTAAAAAGTGCTAAGACATTAGATATTAAATGTCTGGCCACAAAATAGAAATGGTAACGAAGACATATGATGGACCAGTTCCCTAGCACTGACATTCTGCAACATATAAATGTATCCAGTCAACCGCCTGTACACCTCAAACGTACCAAATACACAACACTGGGTGAGGGCTATGCTCTGCATCATCTACATGGCTTTTCCTAAACATAAAACTATCCTAAATAAAAATGCTAAAATAAATATTTATTTAAAAAAGTGCTTTTCATCTCTCCTCCCATTTAATCCTCACTTAATTCTGCAGGTGAGGGAATTGGCAGAGAGAGGGCAGTGTTTGCCGAGGGGACCAAGGGGGGCTGTGGCCAAGCAGCGCTGAAGCGTGACAGCGGGCGTCTGGAACTTTCCCTCAGACTCAGTGGCTCCAGAAATATTGGGGGGCAGTGAGCCGCGAGGAGGCCGCGCCTTCGTTCAGGACCGTTTGTCACATCCAGAGCTGCCTGGGGCTGCTGCTCTGGCCCCTGTGGTCCCTCAGAAACCGGCTGGGCTTCCAGCTGGAGGACGGGGAACCAGGAATCCAGTTTTGAAACCCTGAAACTCTCTGCACCAGCAAGCTGGAGTGTGACAAGGCGGAAATGAAGTTGTTTTCCTCCCCAAATTAATACGAAGCAAGGAGCAGCTTAATTGTACTTTGGGTTTAACCAGTTCCTCAGTTGCCATGGTAACGCAGAAAAGACATTTAAAAATATATTCCATCTGACCTTGTTCCTTTTGATTGATGCGAAGGCTGGTGCCCGGCGAGGCGGCCCGTGTGGCTTTAGGATTGGCCACCAGAGGGCGCGCGGCGGCCTTTCCGGGGTTCAGCCAAAGAAGGACTCGCAGATGTTCGTTCCCCTTAGAGTCTGCGGGGCCGAGAATGGGGCGCCCCGCGCTGTGCGCACCCACAGGACCCAGCTGAGCCTTTGCCCTTCCTCTTCCAGAACAAACCATTTTCTCCGAGTTTCATTTCCCGAGCCCAGGGCGAGGACGCCCACCACAGCTGGCCAGCGGGACAGAGGGTGGCAGGGCCCCTGCGGTGTCCCCGTGCGATGGTAGAGACGGCGAATGCTCTGCAACGAACGTGGGTCACTGCGGGACGCGGGGCCCCACAGCTCCTCCCCCCGCTGCCCCGTGCCCCCCAGGTGAGCACTGCCCCTGTGCCCTGGCATTCTCCCTCCCGCGTTCCCACGTGGGCCGGGGGCAGGGGGTTCACGGCCTGGGGCGGGGAGAGGCCAAGGAGACAACCGTCCCATCTCCCAAAGGCCCCCCCCCCCCGTGACGTTTCTTTCCAAGGACCGAAGCCAGTGTGACTAGCTGTTGCCAGAAGCTTTATAATTTCCTTGCCGACTATGATTTATGCATCAGTATCGATATTCCGTATCGATACAAACGGGGTGTGTGCAGGAGATAAAAGGGTCAGAGAGACCCCGTGTGTTATTTATGTGTTAATATTTAGAAACCCCCGTGCGTTTTCATTAGAAATGTGTGTTACCGGACGGTTTAGTTGCAAAGGCTCCTCTCTAATGTAAGACTCACTGAGATTTACGAGGCAGCGGCCCCGGTGTGCCGGAGGCCCTGGGAGAGGCACGCGGGGTGAAACGGGGGCGCTGCCCGCTGGTTTGCCCCCCGCAGCCCCGCCGAGCGCCCGCCCCTTCTCCGTTCGCCATTAGGCCGCAGTGACCGGCTCTGCATGAACCCGCAGCTCTGCCATGTGGGCCCAGAGAACCAGAGTGGCGACTTTGAAAAGTCAGCCGGCAGGTGGGTTTTTCCCTCACCTGTGAGGTTATTCCAGAGGTGCCCGCAGGTTTCTCCACGGCTGGGGCGCAGCGAGCCACCTCCCCCACAGCAGTGAATAACGTGGTGCGGTTCCGAGGAGCGGCCACTAGGTGGCGGACAAGAGGCTGCCAGGGCGTCCAGAGGTGTCGGGGAGGGAGGGCAGGTGGTGCTCAGCGTGAAAAGGACTTGCTCTCGGCGGTGGGGGCCAGATTTGGCCGGGCAGTGGTTTCACACAAATGAGGCCGCCCCTCTGAGGCCTGAGATGGCGAGGGAATGGTATTCACACCCCTGATCTCGTCCCTGAGGCCCAGTGCTCACTGCCAACTCCCTCCCCATTGGGGTTCTGTTTGGAGCTTGGGGTACCCTTAGGGGCTGTGGTGTGGGGCAAAGATGCAGCTCAGGACTGATAGGGGGGGCAGGTGGTACGGGAGGGCAGCCAGGGGAGCAACGGGAGGGGCTGGGTCAGGCCAGACCCTGGGAGGTGTCTCCCACCCCCCAAAAGGTGACCCCTGGTAACCTCCCAATGCGACCTTATTTCGAAATAGGGTCATTTCTGATTTGATTAGTCCCCATAAGGCCATGGTCCCGCCTCCAGTGACAAGTGTCCTTGGAAGAAAAAGGCCGTCGGGTGAGGACACAGAGACACTGGGGAATAGCAGGGACCAGAGCCACCGAGAGCTGCCGGAGGCAGGAAGGCTCCTCCCCCAGCGAATTCCCGAGGGCCTGGCCCTGCCCACACCTTGACTTTGGCCTTCTGGCCTCGGGAACTGAGACAATAAATGTCTGCTCTTTTGACACAACTCCTGTGTGGTCTTTGTTCCCGCAGCCCCCCGGAGCTCATGCTAGTCTGGATGGGCAGGGCAGGAGGTGCCCACTGAGGGGACGCAGGACTGCTCAGTGTCTGGCCAGGCCTCGACCAGCTTCCTGTGCCAGCCGCTGTCAGATCAGGAGGCCTGGGAGACCCCTGCCGAGGAGGGATGGCAGGCCAGCTGCAGTGACCCCACAATGGTTCTCAGACTTACTTCCTCCCCTGCAGGGAGGCAGCCGAGCTGTGAGAGAGCGTGAAGACGTGGTTCTGTCTGTTGAATCCACTCCAGGGCTGGGAGCAGGGTGACTTCTGAATGAATGCCGCCTGTCAGGGGGGAGGCCAGAGGGCGGACGCTGGGCTGACCCTACAACTCATCTTGGAGAGGAGTGTCTTCAGCCTGCTGCGTGTCTCCCCTGTCTGGTCTCGCTGTGTCAGAGCGCACAGGACCGGGGCAGGGATGTGGCGTCCTGGGTGCTCAGCATTGCCTGGAGATCGAGGTCCCACCACACCCCCCAGGGCCCTAGGGACTCTCCCCACCAGGCTGGTGGTGACTGAGCAGAGATGCCAGGGCCTGGCTTAGCGGAGACAGCGTCTCTGAACCAGCGCTTGTTCTGCTGGAGACACGGGGAGGGGGCGAGGGCGCCCTGGCTTCTCCCTGCACCTGGTCTCCTCTGGAAGAGCAGGGCCAGGCCATCCAGCTGGGGCAGGTGGACAGACGGTGGGAGACGCACTGGTTGTCCAGCATACAGGGGAGGTGATCAGATCCCCTCTCCTCCCTCTCTTGATTGGAAACCACATTCGAGTGGGATTGTAGCCGGCAGGCAAACACCCCTCTCCCACTCCTCCTGGGATCCAGGATTGGGTCCCTCTGCTGGTTTCTGAGCCGATGCGTGGTACTCTCAGCCAGCCGTCCCCAGGCAGAGCAGGTGGCCGACATCTCTTAGAAGACAAAGCCAGGTAGTCAGGTGTGCCTCCTCCAGACCTCCGCGCGGGGACCTGGCATCGTGCCGCATTCCGCACGGAGGGAGCGGCGGCGGAAGTCCAGGTGGCAGAGGAGAGGGACCATCTGCCGCCCCAGGCCCCTTCTAAGGTCGCGCGCAGCCTCTCGCTGGCTGGTCTTTGTGTGGTCCTCGGCTTCCGGTAAATATTAATGGGTGGTTTTTATTCATTTAGCTTATGGTTTTGAAAGATGGCCTCGAACAAAAAGATCATATCTGTATGTTGTGCTTTAATTTATTTTCACCTTTTTTCTCCTTTGGAGACCCTGGTGTATCGTCACTTTGTTTACCACAAATTAAACCGGGCTGATTGTTTACCGGCACCAGGCCCCTGTGCATTGGCGCCACTCTCCTTTTTTCAATCATCCCGACCTGGGATTCATTTGCAAGAGGCCCTAATCTGCATGAGAATTATACAATTAACTTTTGATTAACCACCTAGTTCTTTCCGAAGCCGTCGTGTATAGGATACTCTGCATTTAAATAATTTCCCTTAAATTGGGAGCAGGCCTTTCATTAGGCTGGCGAGTTTGACTAAAACAACAACATTTGGTGACAATTGGGGTCAGACAATAGGAGAGGCTGCAGGGTAGAATGTCATCTTTAAATATAACCGTCGAGATAAAGGCCCCCAGATTGCGCCTTATCAAAACACGGGGAAATCAAAGCGCTCTCTTGTCCGCGGCGGGACGCGGAGGCCCGCGATGGCGGCCCCCTTTGTCTGGGCCACCGCGGCGGCAGGATTTGCATTCAGGGGACCCGGCTAACACACATTACATCACGTAGGGGGCTTATCTCCAAGTCTGACAATAATTATCAGGGCGAATATACTCAGAATGACTTTTTTGTGATTTTTATGCCTCCCTAACACAAGGAAGGGGAGATAACAGCGTTAGGAGAAAGGGGCCAGTCTCCGAAGGCTCTCCCCAGAGCTGGCGCTTCGATTAAACTCGCCGTGCCGCCGCGGTGCGGCTGAACAAGGGGCAGGACAGCCCGAGAGCCTTTTATGGGGTGATAATAGGCCTGAACACAGCCCTTACCCAAAGATAAGATCCATTGTGCAAACAAACAAAGGCGGCCGGATTAGACACCTCCGAAGAATATCTATGAGCAAAGTTTTCTTGCGTTCTCGTCCTCTCCTAGTGCCTCCACCTGGCTCCACCAGACCTGCATTGTGTGGGCCCCGGAGAGAACGCGGGAGCCTGGGTGTGGGGAGGCCCGGGAGAGCGAGCTCATTGTCCCGGGGGTGGCTGAGGTCGAGTTGGGACTTTCCAAGGTCAAGGTCGTGCCCTGTTTCCTGTGGGGCCCACTCTTCTCTCCTTTGCTTTTTCCCGGGGAACGTGGTGGAAGGTCGAATTCAGAAGGCCCAGTTCTGGCAGTCATTCCGAGGTGCCCCGCCCCGGCGGGCTGTCAAGGCCACAGGTGTAGGTATTTGACCTTGAAAGAGTGGTTTTTCAGTCTTTCTCCTTGTGGGGAATGGTAAGAGTGCTGGATGGTGTCCCCAAGGTTCAGACGGAACATAGTCACTGAGGGAGTGTCCCTGCACAAACAAAGTCGGGGCTTCAGTCAGCCGCTCTTCCAAAGCCACCTGCACTTGGAGTTGACAGGAGCACGGCATTAACTGTAGTCGGCCCCCCTGTGCCCTTGGTCAGCCTCCCGGGGTGGGGGGCAGGGTGTCTCGTGCCCGCCAAGCCTTGCAGGTAGTCGATTCTCACTCCGTATAAGTAACACTCGGCTTGCTCAGCCCTTCCCCGCTGCCCACCCACAAACCTTTCCCGTCCTTGTCTTTCTCTGTTCGCCTGGGTACGGGGGAGATTGTTCCAAGAGGTTTTCCCCAAATGCTCTGACCCGGCGGGGGGCTCTGAGCTGCTCTGTTGGGATGGGAAGGATGTCCTGGTCCAGCCCTGGCTGACAGTGGGAGCCACCCATGCGGGACGGGGAGGCCACAGGCTGGGGGACAGGACTGAGGGCTGGGCCGCTGCAGCTCCAAGAACAGCAGAGCCCTTGGTTCTAAGCATGCTCAGTGGGCGGGGGTGGG
>PVKM010052263.1:0-10285 GCA_004027735.1 Carollia perspicillata
TTTTTAACACCAATAACATGATTATGACTGGGATTCAAAACACAGTTATTCATAAGTTGACTGAACTTTAAAGTTGGGAAAACTCATTTTTAAATCACCCTGGCTTCTAAACTAGAAAACAGCTTTAGAAAAGATAGCAATTACCTTTAAAAAATTTATATAGGCATGTCTCATTTTATCGCACTTCATTTTACAAATGCTCTTTGCAGGGAATTCGAAGAAAATACATCAACATGGAGGCAAGACCCTCGACCAACAAAAAAGATTATTACCTGTTGAAGTCTCAGATAATGGCTAGCAGTTTTTAGTTAGCAAGACAGTATTTTTAATTAAGGTATGTCCATTCTTTTAGACAATACTATTGCATACTTAACAGACTAGTACAAACTTTTATATGCAGTGGGAACACAAAAATTGGTGAGACTCACTTTTTACTACAATATTCGCTCTGTGGCAATGGTCTGGAAAGGAACCTGCAATATTCCCCAGGAATGTCTTTAAGATCACATGAGTTCCATTTGTTTCTTCTGATTTTGTGAAATTACTGACCATCCTATCTTGCCAGTGACCAGTTTTCAAACAAGCAAACTAAAAGAGACAAAACCTCTCAGCTGAAAGGAGCAATGCTTTTGTAGACAGTGTTTTTATATGTAAATATTTGTTTTTTATAAATTGATTATATTTTTAGAAAACTATTTTCATATTTTTCATTCCTCGAATTTTTGTTTTTCAGTTCTTGGCCCCAAGTAAAGTGGGGGGTGGGGGGGGTGGGGGAGGAATGCTTTATCCAGTTCCTAGCAGCCAAAAAAATACATGAGGAGCACCTGGATGGTGTAGCTCAGTGGACTGAGCATGGGCTGCAAACCAAAGGGTTGCCAGTTTGATTCCCGGTCAGAGCACATGCCTGGGTTGCGGGCCAGGTCCCCAGTATGGGGCGCATGAGAGGCAACCACACATTGATAGTTCTCTCCCTTTCTTTCTCCTTCTCTTCCCCTCTCTAAAAGTGAATAAGTAAAATCTTTTAAAAAACAATACATGAGGAATAGCGCTAGATTCTAATTTATGCCACCTGGTAGGAATAATGTGTGTAGGAGATGAAATTATTTTACCTACAAGGTAAGAGGCCAAATGATTTTGCAGAAGTGAGATATCACTCACACACCCACCAATCCAATCACATATCACCACATTAAACAGTCTGTGTCCTACATAGTCTTATAATCCAAACACCCAAATTGTAGTAAGTGAGGACAATAACTCATTCCGATCACATTATTTAGCCTGTACTTCCCTTTTGAGAGATACTGGACCACATGTAATTTTGATAGACAACAACTTTCATACCCTACCCTCATCCTTAACGTTGGTTTGACTCTCAGTCAGGGTACATGCCTGGGTTGCAGGCCAGGTCCCCAGTAGGGGGTGTGGAAAAGGCAACCACACACTGATGTTTCTCTCCCTCTCTCCCTTCCTTTCCTTATCTAAAAACAAATAAATAAAATCTTTAAAAAAAAATAAAAAGATGACGACGACCCCCAAATAGACACACTAAGACTTCTGGCATAATTCATTTCGATGAGAGACAGCCATTATGCCTTCAAATAAAAAGTCTGACATAACTTTACCATCAGCATCCTTCATATCTACCTACTAACATTTGTTACACTAGGTATCAGCACCATACATTAATGATTTCCCAACATGTCTATGAAGTAAATAAGCACTTTACATTTTCAATTTTTTTTTTTAAAGAACAATGAGATGGAGGATATTGCCAAGGTCACCAAGTCTGTTGACGTGGAAGAGTGAGAAAGGAATCCAGCTCTTCAGACTTGAAATAATGGTACATTTTCCACTTTCATACACAGGAAAGCCCAAATTTTTATTCTGACACTTACCTTCAAAAAGCACTCACAAACCCCACACGTAAGCACACACCTGAGAAAAGCTTATAGAAAGTACAGGAGTTGGGTGGGCTTCATTGTGTTTTTTTTTTTAATCTTAATCACGAAGAGCACTTTTAGATTGTGTATTATGGTAAATACCACCATTGTTTTACTGTGATTAAAAGAAATTATTTAAAACGTGAATCACCACTAGAGTTTATAGAGTAGACACCTAATGCTTGGGGAATATGGGATCTGATTATGTTTTTTCTAATTAACGCATCAGAAAACACTACACTTCAATCCTTAAATTTTATGGAATTTTAGAATAGTAGATACATTTAATTGCCTTAGGAAATATAATATATAATTTAGCTTTCCCTACATCGTGGCTTGTATTCTTAGGTTCCTTAAAATCATAATGGTTAACATCAATGAATACAAGAGATGGAGATGACACTGAACTAAATTTATTCATTTTCTAAAATGAAACCTGATGTTTTATTTTCTGTTTTCTAAAATGAAAGAAAACAAGTAACAAATCCTTTTTTATCTCTAAACTTAAATAATCCTTTCAATATGCTCTCATTTAATCCCACCTCTGTAACAAAAAAATTTTTAGAATCCAAGAAGCCAAGGTGAAGAGTAAAGGACTTGCCAAGGTCATGTGTAAGTGGCCCAGACAAACCCAAACCCTGGCCTTTTGACCCCTATTCTAAATGGGGCTTCTCCTGCCCCATTTTACCACATAAAACAATGCCATACATAAAAACATTTAATATGGGTGCAAATGCACGATTGTGTATATTTATTAAGGGGCCTAAAATTAAGGGATCTAAAAGGCTAGTCAGGTTTCATTAAAAGTTAACTAAGATTTTACTTCATATACTGTATACTTACTTCTCCCTTGTTTTTCCTTTTCAATGCAATTTCAACAGTTTTTATATTTAAAATATAAATCTGAAAAAATGTTCCAAGAAGTTTTTATTAAACTAAAACAGAAACCGGTAATCGCATAAAGAGTGAACATAAAAGGAGACCTGAATAAATGGAGAAATGTACCACGATCATGTTTAGGGAAATTATCATAAAGATGTTAATTCTCCTACAAATGAATCACAATTTTAACAAAATTCCAATTGAAATTTCAATAGGATTTTTCATGAAACTTGACATGCTGATCATAAATTCCTTAAGGCAGAGTTAAAAATGAAGGAACACCGAAATAACTTATATAAGGGCAACAAGAACATGCGTGCCCTGCTGGAAGACTGATTATGAGGTTGTGGCAATTGAAATATATAGTACTGATAGAGAGATAAACCAAATGGCGCATAGAACAGCAGACGCAAAATCAACCCAGCACATATGAAGATGCGACCTGACAGGGCGGCACTTCACTCACGGGCCAAGTCCTCAGCAATGGTGCTGGGACAACTTCTACCACCATGGTGGAGGGGTTTGAGATGCCCAGCTCACACGACGTAAAAACCAGCAGCTCAATTTCAGTTGCCTTACATACTAAAGTAAAAACAAAAACCTGAAGACTTCTAGAAGAAAAAGAAGTCTTTATTACCTTAGGGAAGAGAAAAATTTCTTAGATATTTTCTTAAAAACCAAAAATCCACAAACTATGAGGAAAAAAGTAAACACATTTGACATTAAAGTGAAAAGTGTACTTCCCATACCCAGGGAAAAATAAAAGTACATCATATACGAAGTTTAAAAGCCCACACACTAGGAAAAGATACCTTTAATATGCAAAACCAAAGATTATTAATCCTGTAAGTTAATAAGAAAAAGACAAATCACTTGATAAAAAATAGGGACAAGGGACAGAGATCGGGTAACTCGCAGAACTGGAAATACATATTGCCAACAAACAGCACCCAACTGTTCGCCGTCTGGGAAATGTCAATGAAAACAATGATGATCTCTTTACAACCATCAGATTAACAAAAATTTTAAGTATGCCTATACCAAGAATTAGCAAGATTTTTTTTGTTTTTAAATGAGAGAGAGAAAAAGCACAGGCCCTGCTGATGGGAAGGCAGACCGTGAAAACCACTCGGCAGATTAGCAGTCTCTGGTAAATCTACAGATCTGTATCCCGTGCACAACCCTGCAGTTCCACTCCTAGAATATATCCTGGAGAAAGCCACAGAAGCATGCGAAGCCATGGCAAATATGTTTTTTGCAATATTTTTGTAATAGTGGGAGAACTAAGACCTAAATAGTCCTCAAAAATAAAAAGGATAAATTGTGGTGTGTTTAATCACTGGTATTGAGCAATTGAACAAATTGCTCAATTGCACAAATTGAACAAATCAAAGAATAAAATGCATCAGTATAGATAAATCTAAGGAACATTAGCTTAAGGTAAACTACAAAATGATGAATATAATATAGTATGAAACCATTTGACATTTCATATCAAACAATATAACGTACTATCTACTGATACACACATATAGTAAAAGGTGAAAACCACAGTCAGAAAACAATACTTAGCAATTTCAGCAGTCATTATTTCTGGGGGAGGGGGAATGAAATGCAAAAGGGCGATGTATATGGAAGTTTCAACTGTATTTGCAATGTTTTGCTATTTATAAACATAGTTGAGTGTTAGTATTAGCCAAGTCTGGTTGGTGGGGTCAGATGTTCTCATATCAGTCTCTGCACTTTTCTATACACTGGAATTCCTTGTCAAAGAACATAAATTAAAAAATCAAAATTAAAACATAACCATTAACTCTATTTACACATATACTCAATAAAACAAAGCTCTGTCTTACCTCAACTGAAGAGCGAGGAGTCACAAAGAACTGATTGAATTCATCAGGGCTAAAATCTCCAAAAATATACTGGAAAAAAAAAAGAAAGAGAATCACTGATCACATAAACTATACATATTATATATACTTTCAGGAAAAAACACTACATATTAAAATAATCACATGAAACATCTGGGTTAGAATCCCCACAACCCTTTCCTAATTAAACAAATCAAAGGTCTGCAAGGTGAGATTTCGAGGTGTCGTATTTTCCAATAACAAACAAGAAAATACTACTTAGCTTTTTCTACAAAACTGTCAAAGAACACTCTGAAATTGTTAAAGCTTATTTTGAAACAGGTCAAAGCAGGTTTGTACACCAAACTCGTAAGTAGAGTTCTGCTTACAGGAGAGTTTTTGACTAACAAACATTTCCAGTTGTTCCGTTTACCTTTCTGCTGACTCATGCCACTACTTCCATTTCAGTTTTCTCTGCCATACATACTAAAGAGAAGCAGAAAATGTGGTTCAAATGGAAAGATAGGGAAATCCAAAAGAGGAAAATACTAATGATCTTAATGATCTTTAAAAACATGTAATTTTTATCTTTAAAATACACTGAAACCTGA
Organism: Carollia perspicillata; assembly: GCA_004027735.1. Taxonomy (NCBI): domain Eukaryota; kingdom Metazoa; phylum Chordata; class Mammalia; order Chiroptera; family Phyllostomidae; genus Carollia; species Carollia perspicillata. The sequence continues at coordinate 5,290 of PVKM010052263.1, forward strand.
TGAACAGATAAACATACTTGATAGACATAAACCTAGTTGTGAACCCTAACTGCACAGAATTTTGAATGTGACTTTCTGGAAAAACAACTGATTGAACTACATGCAAGCAAGTTTAACAAGTGCCTGGCAATTCATATTCTCCCTGGAGCTTCAAGAAATAAGTCCCTGACAAGAATCATTGTGACTACATTTCTACAAAAGAGAATCCCTCACTAATTATTTATTTACTTAATCGATTAACTATTTAGCAACTACTGAGTGCTATGCACCACGAAGGTCCTATGAATAGAGATGATAAACAGAATTGTGGTTCCTCTGCTAAAATGGAGCTGACAGTCTAGTAACCTGCAGGGGAATTTACAAGCGTGTGATTCGAAAATAACCAGTAACTAAATAGAATGGATGTTACCCATTATTATTGTAAATGTGAGTAAGTTAACAACTAACTCTCACAGCCTATTAATAAGAATGCATTGACATTCTGGGGGAAAACATTTCTGAATAGCTCTTTTGCAGAAGCTACCAAAATTGTAAATATATATTAAAAAACAAAAACACCTTGACCTAGTATTTACATATACATGAAGTCCACAAAGAAACTGCACTGAAAGTAATGTGAAGCGTTTCCTTCCCAACCAGGGCCCAGCAAGATGGCTGCCACAGTGGGGGAGTGCGGGGGGATGATGAGAAGAAGGGCCATTTTGCCATCAACAAGGTAGTCATCAGAGAACACGCCATCAACGTTCACAAGTGCATCCATGGACTGGGTTTCCAGAAACGTGACTCTTGGGACACTCAGATCCAGAAGTTTGCCATGAAGGAGATGGGAACCCCAGATGTGCCCACTGACACCAGACTCAACAAGCTACCTAGTCCAAAGGGACACGGAATGTCCCATACTATATCCAGTATGGCTGTCCAGAAAACATAATGAAGATGAAGAGCCACTATATGAGCTCTATAAATTGGTTTACCTACACACCTGTCACCACTTTCAAAACTCTACAAACAGTAAGGTGGATTAGAACTGCTGACTGTCAAACAAAATTAACTGGGGGAGAGAAAGTAATGGTGAAAATAAGCAGTCCCACAACAATTTAGAAATACTGTCGATGTGAGCTCCGTGAACTCTGAGGGTATCATCTTCAACAGTGGGAAAAAGCTTATGTTGATTTTGCTCAGGCAAGAGAAAGATATCTTTGTGTGAAAACAAAGAAGAGAAAGGTGGAGGTGAGATGTAGGTAAAGAAATGATACTGCTGACTGCTATTCCTTCATAGTCCTGCTACAGAGATCTTTAACTCTAAATACAAGTCTCAAAATTTACTCAGGAGAAAAAAGAAACACAAGCCACAGACCAGGAAACAAATACTCCTCTTTTCTCACATCGATGTTTCTCTTCCTCTCTGTTTCCCTTCCTTCCTCTCTCTCTAAAAAATAAATAAAATCATTAAAAAAAAAAGAAAAAGTCCTGACTGGTGTGGCTTAGTTGTTGGGCATCATCCTGCAAACTAAAAAGTCACCAGTTTTATTACTGGTCAGGGCACATGCCTGGGTTGCAGGTTCTGCCCTGGGTCAGGGCACATACAAGAGGCAACTGGTTTATGTTTCTCTCTAACTTTGATGTTTTTCTTCCTCTTCCTCCCCCCCTTCCCCTATCTAAAAATAAATAAATAAAATCTTAAAAATAAAACATTGCTGAGAATACTAACTGCTCAAGAGGTGGAGCAACTGGACTGCTCTTCATGGCAGATAAAGATGCAGAATGGTAGTCCCTTTTGAAAAGAGTTTGGCAGTTTCTTATAAAGTTACTTACTGCCAGGTTAGTCCCCAAGAGAAATGAAGAACTATGCCCATTTAAAAAAATTCTGTATACTGATATTTACAGCAGCTCTATTCATAATCGCCAAAAACTATGAACAACACAAATGTCCAACACAAATGTCCATCGAGAGATGAATGTGGTACATCTATTCAATGAAATCACTACTCAATGAGTGTCAAAAGGATCTTGCTCAGTGAAAGCAGTCACACTTAAAATGCTAAATGTTGTATGACCGCACTTGCATAATATTCTAGGGTAACACTATACAGACAGAAAGCAGATCAATGGCTGCCAAGGTCTAGGGAAAGACTGATTACAGACGGGCACAAGGGAACTTTTTGGATTGATGAAAACATTCATCACAGGAAAAGCCTGGCGGAAAAACAGTGACCTTTCTAACTGCCAAGAAAACATACACTCATTAAAATACTAATGATTTTAGTCCTCACATATGAATAGACACCAAAGTGAAGGAAAATCAACAGCAATAGAAGTGATAAATATGAGGAGGAAAGCCCTGACCAGGTGGCTCAGTTGGCTGGAGCATCGTCTCATACACCAAAATGTTGTGGATCCAATTTTCAGTCAGAGCACATATCTAGGTTGCAGGTTCGATCAGAGTGTGTACGAGAGGCAACCAATCGATGTCTGTCTGTCTGTGTCTCTCCTCTCTTCCTCTGTTTCTCAAAGCAGTAAAAAAAAAAAAAACCCTCAAAGGAGGATTTTAAAAAAGTGATGGTTCGATTCCCAGTCAGGGCACATGCCTGGGTTTCAGGCCAGTTCCCAGCAGGGGACGCACAAGAGACAACCATACATTGATATTTCTCTCCCTCTCTCCTTCCCTTCCCCTCTAAAGATAAATAAATAAAATCTTTTTTAAAAAAAGTGATGGGGGAAATAAGTAAACCCAACAAACAAAAGAAACAGAACTTTTTTTAAAATTTGTATTCTTAAAGAGATTCTGGCCTATCAAATAAACAGAGACTGCCAGAGAAAAGACCTATTAGAAAATAGGAAGTTTGGAAATCAGAAAATTATTAACTTTAAATTACTAAATTAAAAAAGTCAAGTAAGAATCACTAAAGTGGAATGACACTGTTTTATTTAATATAAAGAGTAGAAATACTATGGTAAAAGAGCTCAATTTTATCTTCCCTTATGAATAAGAACCCTGTGTACTTTTTAATTCAGAACGTGGGAAAGACACATAAACATGATAACCAAAATGTTCTACAGGATAGTTAGGTTATTTTTTAAAATATTTTATTTATTTATCTCTAGAGGGGAAGGGAAGGAGAGAGGGAGAGAAATATCAATGTGTGGTTGCCTCTCATGAGTCCCCTGCTGGGAACTGGCCTGAAACCCAGGCATGTGCCCTGACTGGGAATCGAACCGCAATCATTTGGTTTGCAGGCCCGCACTCAATCCACTGAGCTACATCAGCCAGGGCTCAAGGTTATTTTCTTTAGGCAAATTTTCTTCCTAGAAAACTGAAAATAAAAATGAAACGCTCACGTATCAAACTTCTAAGCACACTTTCTTATTTGAGTTCATATACAATCTAAAGTCTTTTTAGAAGAGTGACCTTGTCAATCCAGTAAGAGAACTAAAATTCCAAATACTCTAATAAACTTGTCGGTAACGATGAAGAAGAGGGTGAAGATGGAGAAGAGGAAGAAACGTGAGCCCAAGCTCCTGATGCACACAGACTTCCCGCACCAGCTGGGTGGGAGCAAGCTCCCGGCCAACAGAACACTCAGAAAGGTTCCAGGGAAAGACTTTTCCCCATTACTTGCAATTGTACTATTTTTACTTAATTCTTTATTTTTAAAGTATTATTTGAAAAAGTTTGCTACAGATTCTAAATGTACTTTTATTACAACTTCAGATCAATAATTTCTCCACACTTATACATACCTTCAATCTGATTAAAAATTCACTAGGGGAAAATGAGGAAGCGTTTAATGTGTAGGTAGTGAGAAATCTCGAAGATACTGTTAAATAAAGAAAATATTTTTGGATAAAAAAGAGAGGAAGAGAGAAATAGCTATCGGTGTTTGCCTAAAGAGATAGTAGAAAAAGAATGACAAAGGGAGTGTAACCATGACCTACATGGAGCTGCAGGGAGACCATGTGAAGGAAGTGAAGAGTGGGTGAGCTCTTAGTGCAGGGGTGTCAAACTCATTTTCACCAGGGGCCACATCAGTCTCCCAGTTGCCTTCAAAGGGCCAAATGCAATTTTAGGACTGTATATATGTAACTGGTCCTTAACAGTTAATTGAGAGCTCGGCACTGCTGCCGGGAAGAAACAAGGTATCGGGCCAGATAAAACAAGGTGGAGGGCCAGATTCAGCCCGTGGGCCTTGTATTTACCACCTGTGTCTTAGTGTACATCTTTTCAGAGTTTTTAATTCTGAATCACATAAATACCTTATCTGGTAAAAAATTAATGGTAAAAAGTCACCCTGGCCAGTGTGGCTCAGTAGGTTGGAGCACTGTCCCATAACCAAAAGGTTGCAGGTTCAATTCCCGGTCAGGGCACATACCTAGGTTGAGGGTTGATCCCTGTTCTGGGCATGGGCAACCTCAGTCCGGGTGCTGATCCCAGTCTGGGTGTGTACAGGAGGCAACCAATCGATGCTTCTCTCTCGCACCAATGCTTCTCTCTCTCCCTTCCTCTCCTTCTAAAAGCAATAAAAGAAAATGTCCTCAAGTGAGGATAAAAAAATTAATTGTAAAAAGTAAATGAACAGAAATTATTGTACAACTATTCATATATACCCATTCTGCAGAGAAGTTGTAAATTTGCACCTGTGTTATCTTCAAGAACTGACAAAAGATTAGAGCTTGATGAAAATATTTACTCCAAAAAAGACACCATAAACAACTCCTAACTACCAACTACGTGATGCTAAAATATTTTAACACTTGACAGTTGGCTAAACCAGAGCTGTTTTAAACTCCAGTGTAATTTCTCTTAACCATGGCTCACATATAACAATAAACAAATCTATCAAAATATACATGAATCATATCCTCTTGTCATAATCAGATTTATTTTCAATCCTTAAAGAAATGAGGGGTAAGGAGGTACTATTGTACTGTTTTTATTTTTTGTAACTTGTGTAAATTTGAAATTATTTCCAAAAAACGAGCTTTTAAAGCTAAAGCT
>PVKM010052264.1:0-10286 GCA_004027735.1 Carollia perspicillata
CCTTGCTCCTGACCGTTCTTTCTGCGGATTTTCTCCCTCGAGTTTCTGGGACACTTCCCCTGTGTTTCCTGCGACCCTGAACCCAGCTGTCTTAGTTGCTTTGCTGGCTCCCTTTTGTCCACCAGAACCAGCCACAGGGCCCCCTCTTGGCCTTCTTGTCTTTTCATTCTGTGCCCTCACCTGAGGGCTGTGAACCCCTCCCCGCATTTCCAGCTGCTGCACACTGGTCTGTTCCAGCTCAGACCCTCGCCCAGCTCCGCATCCGCCCATGCAGAGGAGCACTGCTCATCTCCATGCCAACAGCCAGAGGCCCCATCTCCACAGGTCTGAACTGGACTCATTGTCTTTCTACCCAGTTGGTTTTTCCACAGAAATCTAGGGGACATTTTTAATGACTTTATGGGTGTTACTCCTCCTAGCATCCAAGCAATCTTAGCTTCTTGTCCGTTCCATCTTACTCTACCTTATTGCCTAGAATCCGTCTTTCATTGCCATTGACTCAACAGCAATTTTGTGGGTGCTCATCATGTGTCAGGTACCGTTGTGCACACGGGGGCCCTCATTTAATTCTCCGTACACTCTTGTGGATGCAGGAATGGCGAAGTCCACACAGCCCTGCTGTCAGCAGAGCCTCGGTCTTCAGCTCGGCTGCGCAGCATTTCAGGATCACGCTCCTGGCCTAGATTGTCACACTGTTTCTTTTACTAGGTTTCCTGGCTTCAGTCTTCCCTGCCCTTCACCGTAACTATCAAGGAGATGATTATACTTGACGCTTTCTAAAACTAAAACTTAATACTGACTCTACTTAAATCCATTCAGTAGCCTCTGCTGTTCTTAAGCTAAAATCTACACTTTGGAGCCTCCTATTACCTCCTTAGCCTTCCTAAACTGCAGGGCATGGGAATTGTCCCTGGATCCCCAAGACTGGATGGGGTGATTCAGTTAGGACTAGAGTCAGCTTCTTGTAACAGAAACCCCAACTAGTGGTGGCTTCAGTGAGATGGTTAATTCCTTCCTCTTAAAGAGTTTGAAGTAGGCTATTCAGAGTAGGCACAGTGGTTCTACTTTATCATCAAGGACCCAGGATCCTTTGTCATTATTCTGTTCCACCATTCCTAAGATTGGCTTCCATCTTTAGTGTCACCTCATGTCTGCAAGGTGGTCGCTGCAGCTCTAGCTATCACAACGATATTCCCAGCAGCAGGAAGGAGAAGGGACAAGGGCCAAAGTGTGTGCTTCCCAGCTGGGTTGCTTGCTTTGATAAGCTTTCCCAGAAGTACCAGTCAATGACTTCTGCTTATATATCTCTGTTCTCTCTCTCAAAAAAAAAAAAAAAGAAATAGTCTCTGGCCAGTGTGGCTCAGTTGGTTGGGTGTCCTCCCATAAACCAAAGGTCACAGGTTCAATTCCTGGCCAGGGCACATGCCTAGGCTGCAGGTTTGGTCCCCGGTTGGGGCACGTACAAGAAGCAACCAATTGATGCTTCTCTCACGTGAAAGTTCCTCTCCATCTCTCCCTCCCTTCCCCCCTCTCTAAACAATCAATAAGCATGTCCTTCGATAAGGATTAAAAAAAGAAGGAAATTAGAAGATGATGTTTTTCGTGTTGGGCACATAGGGAACCCCAGTAACACAGAGGTCCCATTAGTGAGAAAGAAGAGAAGGATGGATATGAGGTAGATAACTAGAAGTCTCTGCCCGAATTTCTTTCCTCTGCACCCCCAGCACTCCTGCTTATGTCTGCCATTTCTCCTTCCCTGTTTCGGGGTAACTATCTGCTTATCAATTTGTGTCTCATCCCCTCTCAGCCTGAATCCTCACGGCAGAGGATGGTGCCTGGCACACAGCAGGTGGTCATTACAGGCTTGCTATCGAAGGTCCTCTATATTTAAAAAACCACAGGACTCTGGATCACAGACCCAGTCTTGAATTTGGTCACATGGTCATATAAGACAGTGTCCTCATTCTTAGGGGGTACATGCTGAAGTCTTTAAGGATGAAGGTCATGATGTTCATAGCTTCACTCTTGAATGGTTCAATAATACTAGTAATAGATACTGTATTAAGTTAGAAATATTATACATGTATATATAGTGTATTTTTTAGTAGATAGGTAGGTAGGTAGATGGAGGATAGAGAAAGCAAATATGGCAAAAATTTAACAGTTGGTGAATCCTAGTGGAAACTTATGAAAATTCATAATTCCATTCTTGCAACTTCTCTGTAGAATTCTTTTTACAAAAATGAGAAGTGAAGAAGGTCATGAAGACTATACTTTCAGGGATCATTTCTATACTTCCTTACCAGAGAAATTTTTCTGAACACATAGAGCACCACCCAGCATGCTCTTGGAAGGAAAAAAAAAAGTATCGCAGAACTCTAAAATTTGAGACTTAGAAGGAGAACCTTGTGACTTATTTGGTCTATTCTCTCAGAGAGGGGCACGTGTTTCCTAAGGCACTGGCTGCCCTGGTCCAGCCATAGTAACAACTTAGTCCTTACAGACACCCTCAGTCCCTTCCCACAAAGCTTTGCATGTGCCGTGCCCTCTGCCCAAGGTGTTCTTCCTTCCCCTTGCTGCCTGATGCCTTCTGTTCATCCTTCAGATCGCTGTTCACGGGCCATTTCCTCAGGGAGGGCTTCCCCGCGTCTCTGGACTGTGTCCAGTTCCCATTACATCTTCATAACACGTGTTTCCCTCTATCCGCTCAGAGCAGTTGCACGTTTGCATTTGTTCGTGTGATTGGTGTCTGCCCCCTCTCCGACAGTGACCGTGTGCAACAACCCACCCTCACACCGTGCCTATGACGCACCAGGCTCCTTTCTAAGCATTTTATGCAGAGTTCACACCCGCTGCAAGTCCCCAGTCCACACGTCCAGATTGGTCAGATCGCTCTCCTGACCTCCGCATCCTACTGTGAGTTGGTTATGTCCAGCTGGATGCCACGCAGGCATCGAAAACTCCACGTGTTCAGCCCTGAATCTTCCTCTTTCCTCACAGAGCTTCTCCTTGTCCTCCCCTTCCATTTCCTCATCTATTTCAGGAAGTGGCAGCACCATTCACCTGGCTGCTGCCCCCTCCCCCCACCACTGGGCACGTCTTAGACCCCTCCCTCTCCCTCTGCCATCAAAGCCACTCTGTCATCAAGTTCTACTCCTTCGACCTCTGAAGTGTCTCAATCCATCCACTTTGCTTCCTCGCCGATTCCTCTCCCTCAGGCTGCCGTTTGTCGTCTCTGCACTTGAACTTCATCAGCTCATCCTGCCTCTGTTGTACCTCGCTCCTTACATTCATTCTCCATGCTGGCCAGAGTTACCTTCTAAATGGTCAAGTGCCCCATGCCACTCCCCTGCCGACAACCAGCTCAGCAATTTGGTGGGCTAAACTAACTTGGAAACCCTCACAGTGTGAACACCCAGAAATTTAAATGCACAGCTGCGTTCGTCAGAAAGGAAGGTAAATGTTCCCGTGTCGAAACGAAGAGGACACTGAAAACAAGAGTTGCTAGCACGTGGGTGGTTGGCACATGAGCCAATGCCATGGAGGCTCTGGACGTGCCCATTAGACCTGGAATGGGCCCTGACGGTAGGAGGTCTTATCAAACGGAGTTAAACTTTAGCCTCCACATTTGGCCAGTATCTGCTCTTCCAGTTCTGGCTTTATCTTTGGGGCTTTGGAAATCTAACTATTCAAATACCTGCTTCAGTGGACTCCTGAACCGGTACCTCATCAATAACCAGTGATTAGATGCACCAGCTTACTCATCACCCTCACCAGTTTTTCCCCCGCCCCGTCCTGGACAACACGCTGCACTCAGACTCACTCCACTCTCAGCTGCGCAGTCTCTCACCACGTCTGCACGTGATGACTCTGGGATGTGATTTTCACAAAACAGACAGAATAGAAAGATGACCCAGTTTTCACTCCAACATGGTTGGCACAAATTTGTTTTCTACTATCATTTAAACATTTTTCTTCTAGCTTTACAACTTTTTTGGGTAATGTTTAGTAAGCTATAAATATATAGTATGTTTATAATTGCATTCTCAAATATATTCTTTTTCAAGTTTTATTTCTCTTTAACTTTATTTTTTTACATGCTTACAGATCTCCCCATTCCCCCTCTTTGCCCACCTCCACTCAGCCCTCATCCAAATATATTCTTGGTGGAAGAAAACTTCCATTTTGACCACACATTGAATAAAAATAAATCCTCTACTTATAGTTTTACACTTTTGAGATTAGAAAATTTTCCACAGACCAGAAAATTATAGATGGCTCTATAGACCTTAAACTTTGTTTCTCTATCTTCCGCACATTTTCGGTGCTGGGAATCACAGGATTTTTCACATCTCCATCCAACCTCTGGTGCCATGCTCCAAGCGAGGCAGCGTGCGGTTTGTAGGAGTCTTCTGGAAGCCATTCCAGAAGTCTTTATGTCCGGCAATAACTGAACTACATAAGTGGAAATGACTGCAAACCACTTAATGTAGCCTATGAAACCCAAAGTCAATGTCAGCTAGCGCTTCTTCCTCTTAGTCAAATTCCCCGGAGGCCCACAGTCATTCCAATGCCACCCACATGTGGTAAGTTGGAAAAATTATAGTTAATTATAGTTAATTTTTAAAATGTTATTTTTCTGGATTTTCTAATGTTCGTTTTATTTGTCAGCTTTTCTAAAACTTGCTGAGGCCTCTTTTCTCATTGTCATCATTTACTTTCATTCTTAATTGTGGTTTCATAGTTTGTATTGGTTCTCCCCAACTGCATAAGCTTCAGGCACCTAAAACCTGGACCCACCCTTGACTGAGAGACCCTGCCCCTGGCAGACATCAGCAAAAGCTACCGAAAGACGATCTTCACGAAGAAGGAAATAAGACTCAGAAGGAAGAGATGAGACTTATATGAAACAAATAAGTAAATGTAATTAAATAATAACTTTTTAAATAATAATATTTAAAATAATAATAAAATTATAATTTTTATTATTGTTTAATATTATTAAATATTAACGTTAAAATATTAATATTAATATTATTTAAAATAATAATAGAATTTATTATTTAGTAACAATAATAAAAAGCGATTCCTTGTTGCTCGGGCAAATGACATTGACCTTGTGATGTGACCACGGGCCTGTGTGACCCGGTCTTCAGTGACCTCCGGCTTTTCCCAGCACCGTTTCCACTCACCACCTACTGGAGGACACCTGCCCCTAGGCACTCCCACCGGCTGTCCCTTCTCACTGCACCACTTCCCTCCTCCCCTCTTCAGGAAGGGACAGCTGACCCTACAAGCCAAGATGAGGGGCCCTCCTGTCACTAACTCATCCCCCATGAGACTGAGGCCTCCGGAGACAGAACCGAGCCTGGCTGGACGCCTACTGGGCTCAGCGCCTAGCACGGAGCCTGAAGCAGGCACGCAACCTGTGAATATTTGCTAAGTGTCTGAACAACAGAACCAAAACCTTCTACTTTTCAGCCCTTGCCACGTCAACTAGTGTTAATAGGCATGAACATCCGCCCACTTCCCTGCCTTAGTAAACAGAGCTGAGGGACGAGAGTCCAGTCTTTGGTGATTGTGCCCATCTTTATGTTATCTCAGGACTCGGCAGACACTGTAGACATGGTGGGTGCCCTCCCATTGCCCCTCAGCCTACCCCAAAGTGGCCTCCAGAGACTTCCATAGGCCTAGGGCTGCAAACCTCTCTCTGCCTGAGCACGCTCTCTGGCTGTGGGACTGTGCCCGGGAGTGCCGGGAGTTAACCCTCTAGGAGCAAACCTCAGCGGAGGAGGGACGGCTTCCCTCCTGCCGGCAGGACAATTTGAGATGTAGTCCACACAGTGTCTCACGGGGTCCCCAGCAGGACTAAGCTCCACACACCCAGAGTCACTTCCCCTCTCCCTCCTGTGTGCTTCCTGGGCTCACCTCCCAATTCCACCACTTGCCCTGCCCCTTGTCTCGGGGTCTGCTGAGACGTGGGGCCACTGTTTCCGTCGCCACCTGCATAGCCAGTGGTGTGTGTAGCTGTGGCAAGTGCTGGAGATAGAGGCAGAATTTTGTTGAACCTCAGGATACAGTCTGCACCCCTAGGATTTGAAAAAGAAATTCCAGAAATATATATATTTTAATAGAATATCAAAATCTGGAAAGAGGTGAATTTCCATAGATTATCTCCTAAAAGTTCAGGAGGCTTCAAACACTGTTCTAAATGTGAACGGCTCTAACCCATTCAGAGGGAGAAGAGCATTGAACAGCAATATCTTGGTTCCAGAAGTTTCCCTGCAGTGACTCAGGCATGGCCTCTGGCACCGAGCATGGGCAGCGGAGCAGCAGAGGCTGCCTGAGACTCTTAGGCTGGGATGCAGCTCCCAGGGAGCTCAGAAAACCTGCTCCTGCCGTCTACAGAAGCCCGTAGTATTTGAAAGCAACCAGAGCCACTGCGGGCTGTCTCTGTCCTGTGACTCATCAGCAGAGGCCAGGCTACTAGAAAGAAGCCTCCAAGAAAGGAGACTGGAGTGGTCTTCGCTGGCGCCTGGTTTGCATCTTGCTCACCTAGGAGGGGAAAGGCTCAGCCCCTCCCAAAGCCCTTCCCAATGCTTCGGACAGTAGGGTCAACTGGTCAGGAGCAAACCACCCCCATGAGAGTCGCTCCCCTCCGGAAGAGCAGCCCAGCCAAAGGCTTGGCCGGTCCCCAGATCGTAAATATCTCTACATTTCACAGGAGGCTGCAGACTCCCAACCACGGCAATGAAACAGGAGAGTTTGAACAGTTGAAAGCTGAACACTTGAAAAGCTGAACAGTTAATAGACAGATACGGGAGGGGAAGGGAGGGTCTGTCTCTGGACCAGGTTGTCTGCAGAGAAGGAGGCTCATGAAGAGGTTTCCAGAGAGGACTGAAGTGCGCGCATGGTAAAGCCATCAGGGCAGGCGGTGCGGGAGACCCGTACAACGGCGCCCTTGTGCGCTGTTTGGGGCTTTGTAGTGTATATGTTTGTGATCCTTGTCCCCCCTGCAACCCCAAACCGGGGTCTGCTAAGACAAATAACCTGGCTCACAGGGGCATTCTTCCAGCTCCACTTGAAAGTTTGAAAAACGCTTGAATAGGAAAATAACCTCAGGGAGCCAAGGCTTTCTGCACTTGGCCAGGCCCTAGACCCGAAATACACATAAGAACACTTCGCTTTGAAAGGCCTGCAGTATTCCTATCTGAGTCATCTGAAAACAAATAAAAAGAGACCTAAACAAACAAACCTAATTGTGCACGGAGACACGGCCAGGTTTCCAGCCTGGCTCCTTCTCTGTTTTCATTAGTCGGGAGCCAATATCTGAAGCTTTCATGGTATCCAGAACAAGCAAAATATTAAAAACAAATTGCCAAGGTTTCTCCCTCTCCCCTCCTTCCTTCGTGGTGCAGTGCACAGGCCAACTTCCCGGCTTCTCTCTGCCTCGGCCTTCAAACCTCTTTCCTTCAGTCTCGATGGACAGCTGCCTGCCTACCAAGCTGACCATGGTGGACCAGCAACCCTGGTGGACAGTGACATCCGTGAGCATCAGCAATTACTGGGCACTCAGACGAAATGAAAACAGAAGTCTCTAGGGTCTTGAGATATTATCGTTTTTCCCAAGAGTCAATGCAACTGGTTTGGCAGCCAGGCCAGCTCCCCCAAATTCCCTCTGGGCGGACCTGTCCGCGGTCTTTGTCCACACCACCCCAGCCGCCCTTGTTTTGCCCTCTTTTACATATTTCACCATTCAGTGGGCCCTTCACTATAATAAACATCTTTTCCCAGTCACTGTCCTTTCTGGTAAGAGCATCTCACTTTTCTGCAGAGAATCGATCTTCTCCCCAAATGTGAGTCCCTGTGGTTTAGTCGGGGTCGGCCTCACCCGCCATGCTTCAGGAGTGTGTGATCAAAGGCCTGGCCAGTCAGAGTCACCAAAACTGGTGTCGGGATGAACACAACACCCAGTTTAGGCTACTGAGACATGAGCCATTTGGGAAGGGAGCGCACTTCCTCCAGGGTCAGTAAACTGGGAGAAAGCAGTCTGGAGCTGCTGGTGGTCGCAATGAACCCCCGTGTCTCCTCCGATGAGGAGAGGAGCAGAGCCGCGCGACATGGCTGGGCAACAATTCATACAACCTTGTCTGAGCACCTGGGTCCAGCCAGGACTGAAACCTGCTCAACCCCAGACCTTCCTGTTTTATGAACAATTAAAACCTCCATTTTGCTTAAGCTACTTTTTTTCGTGGATTGTTGTATCTCACCACTGAAAGAGTCCTGAACCACACACACTTCTCAAAACAGCATGTGAAATTAAATTTGTGCATCTTCTTGGTGGACTGTTACTCTTTTTTTTTTCTGGAAATGATCTCCCCAAAAGGAAGATTTTGGGGGGAGGGGTGAATTTCAGGTTCAATTAAATGTCACAGGGTAAGTCCAGAAAGCAATCTACTTCATCCCTGAAGCTTATGAGAAAAATTGCTTCTGTCCTTCGTGGTATAGTAAGAGATGAATGAATTCTCTCACCAAGTTCGTTTGGACACCAAGAACAAGATGCTGTAGGAATTAGTGAGGAATTCTTTGCATTCTCTGACGTGTTCTGACGGCCAGTTCCAGGCACCCTGTGCTGTGAGGCCAGGCAGACATCGCTGTGCCAAGGTCAGTCTGGACCTACAGCACGTGGAGAACACAGCGACAGCAAATCCCTGCCAGACAAAAACCATGGGAACCGGGGATACACAGGCTGCATTCGCGGGACAAATAGAGGCCAATATTTTTTTCTTGTTATAGATGCCATGAATGGACAGGGTCTTGGCTTCTTGGACCCTCTTGTCCTCTCCTGATAATGAACTAGGAAAGGAACTGATGTTAACCCCTTTCCTCCAATTCTCTGGTTAAGGGTACATATCATGGGGTGGGCTGGAATTCAGGGATGCAGCAGGGGCCTGAGGAATTGGGCTAAGTCAGGGAATTTCATTCTTTTTCATCTCATGAAACGAATTACTAAAAATCTGTGGCACACCAGAAAATATATATTTTGTGTGGATCTGACTAAAAATGTAGATATAACTTTGATTCATTCACACCGGACAGCTATTGTAATGTTGGTTATTGTCATTTTTTTACTTGACAGTCTAAGGGAAAAGAAGTCAGTGCCCCTGACTAAATAGTCAGGTAAAGCGTCTTTTGAAAATTCTTGTGGCGCACTGGTTGAAAATTGCTGGGCTAAGTGATCAGGATGGACAAATCTTTAAATTATTGGTGAAAATAATAGCTATCCCTCGCAAAGGAATTCCGTCAGAGCTTGACTCAAACGCCACCTCCTCCAGGAAGTCTTTCTTGGTGCCGTCATTGGGAAGTGTCGCTCCTTCTGGGTGCTCCAGCACAAAATTCAGAGTGCTTCAGGTTAGAAGTAGCTGTGGGAAAAGAGAGAAAAGGTTTACCCACAAAAGCCTTCTTGGAGAGAGCACCAGATAAATAACTCGGTGAGTTTTTTGGGATGAGGTGAGGAATAAAATCTCCCAGGCATGGCTGAGTCGCTCGGGATGGGTCCTCCTCTGACTTCCATTGGCAAGTAGAAGAGAGAACTGCTTTGACTCCGGGGAGCTGAGAGTGAGCCGTGTTGTCTTGCATGACAAAGGAGCAGGGACACGTCTCTAAGAGAATCTGGGAAGAGGAGGAAAGGCCGAGGGATGAAGCTCTCCGGGGCGGGTGGGGCGGTGAGCCATGGAGGAGACACTTGGAAGGGCAGAAACATCCCGCCGGGTTGTTTAAGCCGATGACTGTGATGGGTACATACGTCCCCTTTCCTCGCGTCCCCTGTGAAACTTTCAGTAGAATCCCCACGGTTCACAGACACGTTTGTCTGATGTAGGTTCTGAAGGGGAAGGGTTTCTGGCGGCAAGCCATCACGAGCCAAAGCCAAGAGAGCACATGCAGGCACAAACACAAAGTTCAAGTGAATTTCTGGTTTCCACTTACCTGCACATGTCTCCCAGTGGTTGGTTAACTCCTGGGAGGAAGGGGCCGTGCTCACTCCCTTTGAAAGCTTCACGGGGGTGAACGGATGGCCTCTCCTGCTGGAAACCACCAGCAACAGAAGTCACGGCTACTCCTGGAGTCCTTACACAGGGCTGAGCAAAAGTAAGTTTACAATCGTGAGTATGCGAGGCACAGTTTGTTCTTGTATTATTGTGTATTAGTTGCTGCATTATTTATTTGTATCACAACTGCAACCGTACTTTTGCTCACACCTGTGTCTCATGACCTAATTCTCATTA
>PVKM010052265.1:0-10291 GCA_004027735.1 Carollia perspicillata
GTCAAAAGTCAAATATTGAAAGTATACCCTAAAAAGCACCTTTACCTGTTGAGAATAAAGGATCCAGTTGAGATGTGGAGGAGAAACCTATATTCAAATCCTGAAAAGAAGAAAATGTCCTCTTCAACCACACGATCTTCAAGCTAATTGCCTTGTTGTCTCTTCCCTTCATCTCTTAATGAAGGTGTTTCGGATCCATGCGTCCATGCTGTTGATCTTTTCTCACCTCTAGCTCTGAATCCCACTCACTCAAGGTAGTTTCCACCGCACTCCACCACTTAAACTGCTCTTTCAAAGATAACCAATGGCCTCCTTGAGGCTTAGTCGAATGAACATATTTTAGTTATTCATTTTCTTGTTCGCTTTGTTGAACATCATTAATCATGCCTGTCTTTCCAATATCCCCTTATCATCTCTTTAACTGCATTTGAACTAGTTATAGACTGACAGGAAGCTGCAAGTATAGTATGGAGAGTCCCCTATAGACTGTACCCAGCTTCTCTGAATGGTATCCTCTTGTGTAACTACAGAATACCATCAAAGCCAGGAAACTGATGTTGGAATAGTGCTATTAACTAGGCTACAGACCTTATTCACTTTTTTACATGCTTCACTTTGTATGTGCATGTGGGTGTAGTTTTATGCGATTCCCCCCAAATACAGTCTCATATAATTATTATTAAAACTAAGATACAGAATTGTCCCGTCCTCACAAAGGAACTGCCCAGTTCTACTTCTTTATGCCCCAGTCACCCATATCTCCATCCCATTACATTTTTTTTGTCTGTATTATGATGCAACGTTATTCTGGTTTTCTCTTACCTTGTGTAGCATCTTGAAACATTTGTATTCCCCCTAGTTCTGTCATAGACTCTCTTCCCTTTGTGTTCCAGATCTGCACTTTTTAGCCAAGGTAACTCCTCTCATACGCAGTCTCCTAAGTCGGAATCCCTCCCGCATCCAGCATTTGCAGTGGGCACTCTCTCTGCCTGCAACACTTTCACACTCCACTCTGGCCCCAGTCTACCTCTTTTTTCTGGCAACTCTAGATGTTTTATCTCTCAGGAGTCTTTCCTAACCTTCTGCCCCATTTTATTAGGTTAGATCCCCTTTTCATGAACTACCATTAGCATTTATACTCATGCTATCATATGTTATTTAATGACTTCTCTAATAGTGTGACTTTCCCGGTAAAAAATGTAGCCCACGAGGGCAAGAAACATGTGCATTTTATTTTCTGCTGCACTGCAGGAATGGTAGCCTTGCTTGGCCCACATCAGGCACTCTACAATATAATTTAATGAAATGACAAACTGGGTTGACCACGTTGGAGATCTGACTTCACGGGGCCAGTCTGTTGCCAGCATGATCTCTTTCTAGTTCTGATAATGTTCTAGCATTTTAGACCCGGGCTTGTAACACAGCAGAACCATATGGGAAAAGAACAAGGCTTGATAGTAAAAGGACTTCTTGTGTTGTAGGCAAACTTAAGTAGAAAAGTATTGAGCAATTTTTGACAGATCAGGTTTCCACTGAGAGAATGAAAACTGCCCCCACTCAAGCAATCCTTTCTGAATATTGTTAACTTCAGCAAAGAAAGAAATTTCTGTCAAAGTGAAGAAAATGAGGATATAGTCTATAAACACACAAAAAGGGTTAATGTATTATTTCTTCATAAATCTTTTGTCTGTTCTCTCCATATGTATTTCTCTCTGACCTGAGGCCTAGGAGAAGCCAAACTCCCCAATATACAAAGGAGGATTTCTAGTTCAGACACTGTTTTCAAAGTTTGACAAAAAGGAATTTATGTGCTATTTTATTAAGCTTATCTAAAGCTTTTCAAATTCTCAAATATATTTTCACCTACTTTTCCCAAACCCTAACAGACTTTTTCATTACCGTCATTTCTTTTCCTACTTACATATTCTCTTTCTTCTCCAAATACCCAATTGCAATGCTCAGTCCTTCATTTCCCAAATTCCACTTCTACCTGTAGGCCTAAGGGTACACAGGTTTTGACTTTTCATTATTGCTTCTCATCTGTGATCTTCCCTTGCACTGCGCACACATATCCTTCCCTGTCAACCATCTGAGATTTCCCTTGTGGTAATGATGAGCCAGTTGGACAACAGAGTCATAGAAACATAGGTGAGGAAAAGGGTATCAACTAAGGATCTTGTTGAGGGTAAAGTTTTCATATGCCTTACTCCCATCATTAATTGCTTTGTAACACTTAATAATCTCAAATGGAATAGAAATTTTGTTTTTATCATCATTTTTGTTTATATTTTTATTCCATTTTAACTTTTTAAAAATACCAATCCTTCAGTAATAGTTAAGTATATGCCTTCTCCTCACCCAACCCATTTGAACAAGGTATTTGTTCTACAAAACTGTAGTTACTGGAAAGTCTTGCAGCATCACTCTGCAGTTGACCAAAATTTTAGTTATAATCTGATTATGAAAGATACAGGAATAGAGGATAAAATAATAGAAAAACTGACATGTAGTGGTTTTTCATACTTACCATTTGCCATGATGCATTTGTATGCTTTGTACAGAAGTATTTTTCTTCTATACAGTGTTCATCTGAAAAAATGCTGCTACTTGGCAAACAGTGAAATCAGGGGATGGTGTTACAATGGGAAAAATGTTATGGCTCTTATGATGACATTACTATACAAGGAGGAGATAGTAAGCTGATTTTTAAAATGCCTTTTCCTTGAAGATTAATATTTGCTTTAAAAGTCTCAGATATTTAACCATTTTTTTCTCAAATGAATTGTTTTGTTAATCCATTAAATTAAAATCAAAGTTACAGTGAGAGTTTTTGGTAACCAAAATGTGTAAGATCTATGGTATAGTTGGAGATTCTTTTCATATAAACTAGATGAAAAGAAATGTTACTATGGATGTTTTATATTTTTTATTGCTGAATCTTTATAATATAAACTTGAATGAGGAATGATAAAAAATGGAAGCATGCAAAATATACTTATGATGGAAGGGACAGCTTATTGCCAAAGGAAATGATTCTCTTGGCTTCCTGTTCTGTTTGTGAACAAGTCATTTTTTCCTTTGAAAACCCATATTTTTAATATTAAAAATGATCTTGCCTTTCATGACACTTTAATAATTCTCTGCTGTTGCTAACCATCACCAAGAATTTCAATGGTGTTAAAATAAAAATTAAAGGTTTGATTTATCATTTAAACAGATTTATATTGATTTTTTTGCTTTTCAAGCTGCTGAGTGTCAAGTGTACTGTTTTCTTTTTTGTTTAGTGAAGTTTCTTCAATTATAATTTAACAAATTCCCATAACAATAATGGAGAGAAAAACAGAATACCAAAAGACTGTGAGTGACCTAAAAGTTTTTCTTAGTTGAGTTTATTCAGTACATATTGAACGTACTCAGTAAATATTTGTATCATGGAAGTTTAATAATCACTTTATATCTTTTAGAAGATATATGATTTAGAATTCAGATTCTGTAATATCATTGTTAATGGTTTCTATAGGGTAGATTTATCATTTAGAATTCATTTGATGATGTGAGAATTTTCATCTGCATTTTATTGGTATAAACCTACAAATCATACATTTGTGTGTATACCATGGTGTAATCTTTGGACCTTGTCACATCAAAATGTCTGACTTCCTCAGGGAAACACACAAAAATAATACACAACACATGACAACTGTATAGCAGTCAACAAATAACCAAGCACTGTCTTCTCATATGCAACTATGTTATTTGAGCTTCAAAACTCATGGTACTAAAGGGTAAATCTATGAAAAATATATATATACATACACACATATACATATAAGTACACACAGCAAAGATATTACTCTATCTCTGAAAAAAACCAAGACAAGTAATTTTCTTATCTTTCAAGCTTCAGCTCCACATAAGTTTTTCATTTCTGTTGATCATATCACCATCTGCCAAGTGGTCTATGTTAGAAATTTTAGGGTCATACTTTTCAACCACTTTTAAATATGCCACTTATGCAAAACTCTCAATTTTGCTTAGATGTTTCAAGATTTATTTCCTTGACAAAAGAAGTCATGTATTTAACATATATTGAGGATGAGAATAAATAAACCCGAAAGCTACCTTCAAATCAACTCAAACATTGAGTTAAAAAAATAAGTTAAACACATAGAAACAGAGATTTGAAAAGTGGTGGTCAGGGGGATGAAAATGGGGGAAATAGAGGTTGGTAAAAGAGTACAAACTTTCAGCTATGAAATGAATAAGGTCTGAGGCCCCACGTGGTGACCATAAGTGATAACACTATATTGTATAGTTGAAATTTACTGAAAGAGGAGAACCTAAGTGTTTTCTCACACAGAAAAAAATGTGATGTGAAGGATATATTATTAACTAGATGGGATAATCCTTTCACAATGTGTACTTATATCAAGTCACTATGATGTATACTTTGAATATATTATAATTTTAATTTATTTCATTTTCATTGCTAACATCATTACAGATGTCCCCCATTTCGCCCTCTCTTTGCCCCCTTTCACCCAGCCTTCACCACATTGTTGTCTGTGACCCTGGGTTATGCATAGATGTCCTTTGGCTAATCTCTTTTAGCCACCTCCCCACCCTGCATGACTCTCCCCCTGAGACCTGATAGTCTGCTCCATGCATTCATGCCTCCGGTACTATTGATGACATTTATACGTCAATATCCTGAAATAAAAATAAAATCACTGATTGGTTGAAAAATGACTGACCCTTAACCTTAACTGCCTGAAAACTGTCAAGGTAAATCTTCCTTGGAGAAAAATAGCATAATCCATTTATCTCTTTAACCATTATATATCAAATATTGAAAATATTGTGAAGAAAAATTAAATAATATCACATATGTATATAAATATATACTATATTCATGAACTGACTCATTAGTAAAGTGATAGCAACTGATTTCAATTGACTTGTAAATTCAGTACAATCACAATGAAATTCTCAGAAATTTACTTTGAAATTGACAAGGTGATTTAAAAATGCATTTGAAAACAATATTAACAAAATAGTTAAGACAGACTTGACCAAAATTGGTGGAGTCAAACCACCATATATTGAAACATTATAAAAGATCACTAATTAAATATTGTGGTATCAGAGAAATGCTAGTCAAATAGACAACTCCATCAAAATAATGTTTACAAATAGACCTATACATACAGGGCACTTGATTTATGACAGCGCAGTGGGAAAAGGCAGTGTTTCTATAATTTGTAGCTATAGAAATAACATTGTGTCTTGAACACCACCTTGTATGATGCACAAATAAATGTTTTACATACTAGTGGGAAGGATTTTAAAATACACAAAACTTCTAGAATATAATATTGGTGAATATCTTCATGATTTTGGAATAAGCCAATGTATTTTTTCAAAGATTTTACTTATTTTTAGAGAGAGGGGAAGGGAGGGAAAAGGGAGTGAGAGAAACATCAGTGTGTGGTTGCCTCTTGCATGTCCTCTACTGACGACCTGGCCCAGGCATATGCCCTGGCTGGGAATCGAACTGGTGACACTTTGGTTTACAGGCTGGCACACAATCCACTGAGCCGCACCAGCCAGGGCACAAATATATCTTTAATAGCACCAAAAACAAATCAATCTTAGACTAAAGTTAGAATTTTCCATTCATCAAAAGGTGCCATTAAGGGAGTGAAAAGGGCTGCCTTCCAATACAGCTCATTGTTAATCCATAGTTCAGCCTACAGGGTAGGGTCCCAACAGTAGTGCTTTCTATAGCTACCAGAACAGAGCTGGCAGCCTCATCCCCACCCAGGTGTCATGGTTCAGAAGTCCTATGACTCAGATGTGGAAGAATTGATGTAGGCACCTTATTTTTAGTAGCAGAGACTATCTCAGGGCAGTTGGCACATCGCACTGCAATTATTTGCTTCCTCCACCATCTTGAAAAAAGTTAAGGTCATGATGCCTCATTTATTATTGTGTCCTCTGTACATTACTGGAGCACAGAGCATGGAACATGTTCAGAAAAATATATTTATTGAAAAAATTAATAAGTGCTAATAAGTGCCATTATTTCAGTGTGGAGAGTGACACACCCAGGTATGTAACTATATTTTTAAAGATGAAATTAAATCAAGTTTCTATGTTCCATGTTGTAATGGATGTCTTAATCCCTGTGACTTCCCAACAGGTCAAGGAAATCAGTCAGCATGTATGCTTGACAGAAGCAGCTTCTCCTACTTAACACTTCATTTATGCCAGCAGAAAGAGCTTTATCCCTAACTTCTCCCATTGGAAGTACACACTTTTAATTTCCCTTTCTCTAATCATGAGCTGTTATCCCAGGACTTGTTTATGTTTCCTTTTCAGGACACCAAGAATCCAATTATGAGAAAAATCTAACAACTTACATTCTAATTCTCTTTTAATATGTCCATGAAACTAGTTTTTTTTAATGGCAATTAAAAGACAACTAGTCCTACTAATTGGTCAGAATGTACTCTCCATTAGTGATAAAGTTTAGATTTTATGTTCTCAACAACCCCAGTGGCATAAGGGTCCGAACACTGCGTATCTGTGCTCGTATGCACCTGTGTGTATTTGTGTAAAGGAGAGGAACAGGGTGGAGAAAGTAAGTACAGAAGGACAGACTATAGTTCATTAATAGTTGTATTAGTCAGGGCTCTCCAGAAAAACAGAACTAGTGGGATACACACACACACACACACACACACATGCACGCACACACACACACACACGGTGGAGGAGAAGGGAGGGGGAGAGAGAGGATTTACTGTCAGGAATCGTGTGGATCACATAATGATGGAGGCTAAGAAACTCCAACATAGGCAGTCAGCCAACTGAAGACCCAGGAGAAAGACAATGATGTCAGTTCCAGTCTGAGTCTGTCTAAAGCCAGGAGAAGACCAATCAATGCTCCAGGCTGGAAATAGGGAGAGAGAAAAAATTATTTTTTCCTTAGGTCTATTGAGGCCTTCAGTGGATTATATTACGCCCACCCACACTGGGGAAGGCAGTCTACCTTACTCAGTCTACTGACTCAGACTCAAATGTTACTATCATCTAGAAGCATCCTCACAGACACGGCCTGAACTAGTGTTTAGCCAAATATCTTGGCATCCCTTGGCCCAATCAAGTTGACACATAAATTAATCTTCATAAGAATTAACGCCAATTATTTTTAAAGATCTTTTGTACAATGCCTTTAAGCGCTGCCTTGGTTGGTCAATGTCAGAAAGAATCAAGGTAACAATGAAAGAACTACACTGCTCTGTATGAGGACATTGGAGATTTATATTATTTACTCCTTTATTTTTTTAAATTTATTTTAATTGTTGTTCAAGTACAGTTTTCTGTCTTTTACTCCCATCCCAGTCCACCCCCCAGTACTCCCCACCTCCCTCCCATTTCCACTCCCCTTAGTTTTTGTCCATGTGTCCTCTATACTTGTTCCTGTGATCCCTTCCCCTTTTCCCCTGACATTCCTTCCCCTCTCCCCTCTGGTTACTGTCAGCCTGTTTTCTATTTCAGTGTCTTTGGTTATATTTTGCTTGCTTGTTTGTTTTGTTGTTTAGGTTCCTGTTAAAGGTGAGATCATATGGTGTTTGTCTTTCACTGCCTGGCTTATTTCACTCAGCATAATTTGCTCCTTTAGATAATGGTACAGGAAACAAAGAGATCAGAGAGTAGACTGAAACAAGGGGGTGGAAAATCTGTTACTAAATGGAGTGATGTTTCCCAAGAAAATCTCCATATCCTCCCCATGCCAGGATGGGGAAAAATTCTGAATGAGATTGTCTATATGCAGTTTCAGGTTGCTTGATGTGGATATGTTTTCTTGCTGATTCCCATGACTGACCAAAATACCCAATCAGAATCCTTTTATTTTTAATTGTTTGCACAGAGAAATCGGGGAAACAAGGTAAATCATTCCCCTTCCCTCCCTTTTCCCCCAACTCAGTCCCTATGGTACAAAATAAGAAACCCCATAAAATGTGAAATACAAAGAGAGGTGCTATGGACAGAAAAAAATGTGTATTCCGAAGTAGTAAGGGATTTGAGAAATCTTTCCTTGCAGTTTCATGAGCATGACATGGAACAGAGCCAGTCGTATCTAGGTCTCCAGTGGCCAAAACACTTCAGATAATACCTGGTTAAGGTGTTGTGGGTATGTGTGTATGTCTGTTAAGATCACCTAAAATCTATGCTCTTAGCAAATTTCTGATAGTCAATACAGTTATGAACTATAGTCATCATGCTGTACGATAGATCTCTGGACTAATTTATCCTACATTACTGCAACTGTGTATTCTCTGCCAGCATCTGCTCATTTCCCCCACCTCCCTGCCCTGTGTAGCCACCATTCTGTTCCAGGCTTCCATGTTTTTGACTTTTTTAGGTTCCACGTAAAAGTGAGATCATGCAGGTTTTCTTTCAGCGTCTGGCTTACATCGCTTAACATGATGTTCTCCACTATCTTTTGTAGTGTCATTATCAATACCTCACACTTACATTTTTATTTTTAATTTCTCAAATAAAAATATTGATAAAATACAAATGGATAAATTAAATCTAATATCTTGACTCCCTTGATCTACGGAGTTTGAGCAGATGAAGAGGGGGATTGGGAGAGCCAATACAGTCAGATGAGTCAGTTGATTCCATTGATAGGTAAAGAATGAACCAAAAACTTTTACTAAGTTATCTGGTAGGGCTTTGAGGCACACGCCCAATATCTAGTAATCCTGAGGGTTCTTTATCAGAGCAAATAGCTATTACACAAACAAAGATGTTCTAGATGTTATAATTTTATTGTATTTCACTCTTGATATAAAGCCGATGAAAATCACCAAAAAACATCAAAGTAGTACTATGATTACTTACCTGTACCCATATGCAACAAATACAGGAGGATCCTTCATGCCTGAAGGAGAAACAAATAGCTTCTTTTTGCCTCTCCAAGTGTATAAGATGTTCTCCAGTCCTCTTGCAGGAAGAACAGAATTCAGACCAGTGGAGAAAGAGATGAATGTGTTATAAGTATTTCTCTATGCCTGTCTGAATATTTCTTTCTTTTATTTTGTAAGTATACTCATCAGATTGCTTATATAAGCTCTCAGATCACACTTCCTCCTCCTTCAGCCAAGATTCTTCATGGAGGGGCCCTGTCACGATCACATGCTACCTTATTCTCATAAAGCTCCCTATTCATTATGTGTAGAACCTTCCCCTGTTGTACCTACTGAGTGTTCTGGAACATTCTATGGAGTTGAAGAAGAGAGTTAAAGCATAGTAAATAAATGCACTCAATATCTCACTTAAAAAAGAACTTGGGATTTTTTTTTAAATGTGGGGAAGGTTTTGAAAGAAATTAAGAGAAAAACTTGCCTAGCAACTGTTTCATAGCATAATTTTTCAGACATAATCTATCTCCCTTTTCCTTGTTTCTCTGTCTTAATGTTAATAATGTTTTGACTAGCTATTTTCTGTTATTTTTCCAAAGCATAGCATTCTAAAAATTTTCAACATTTAAAAAAATCAACTCTGATGTTAAGCAAATATAAATTTTTATTTACTACCACTGATTGCAACCTCTTAGAGCTTCATGTGAGAATGTGGAAATACCAAGAAAAGTTGTAGTAAGAAAGAAGAATATAAGTGAAACTAGTGGCAAAGAAACTATAAAATCAAGTCAATAATTGAGACAATTTGTAGTAGGTAAAAGACATGAGTAAACTACACTCATATGCTTATTATAAGAAACTTCTGAAACTTACATGACCAATATTTGGAAATGCATCTGTGTATGCAGAATTACATATTTATATGATAGGTTTAGAACTGTTTTAAAATACTAAAGTTGTTTGAATTACTACTAATGGTAAAACATAATAATCAACATTTGAGTGTTACAATAAGATATAGCTACAAAGTGCAGTATCATTTGATAAACATCCCTGGTATTTGTGGTGGCATCATCTTTGCATGAAAGTTCAATGACAATTATGCTGCTTGAACAGGCTTTACATTCTTCCTTTGAAGCTGACCAGAAATTTATGGCACAACAGATATTAATCTGATGAAATTAAAAAATATAGTTTATTAAATTATCTGGTCTGCTTATGGGCATCATCCTAGACATAGATTCAAATAAATCTGACTCTACAAATACCAAGTCTGTACCCAGAGGATGAAGTATTGCTACCTTTTATGACATTTAAGATCATGTTACTGATAGTCTATAAATAAACACACACAT